>CM065596.1:102688757-102951080 GCA_033119425.1 Bufotes viridis | reverse complement strand
ACCCACTACAACAACCCCCAAATCAGGCCCAAAAGTAGTTAATTTATTTCCTCGTCTTCTTTCTCAATCAGAGATGAGTATCCTGGAGAAAGGTCTCTCTTTTGTTCCAACCCTCAAATTTACCCTGTTTAGAACCATTGTGGATTTGAACTTATTCGCGCATAAACTGATATGGTATAAATATTTTCAAAATACTGAGAAAAAGCAAGCGTTAGAAATGGGAGTTCCCAGAGAGATGATGAAGGATGTAAAAATTCTACAAAGTTTGGCCTCTGCAGCTGATTCGGTTGGAGAAGGTCCATTTACATCACTTAAGAAAAAAAGCACCAATATGCCTCCTGTAGGTGATGTTAACTGTATTGATGTTTTTTGAACTTAGTTACTAGGTTTTCATGGGACCTCCTTGAACTGTTCTAAAGATGAACTAGCCTCCCTTGAGTCTGTTGCCCAGGACCTTAATATCACCATTAAACCCTCAGACAAGGGTGGTAACACTGTGGTACTTGATTTGTCTCATTATAAAGAGATGTGTGAAACTCTCTTAGTTCCTAGGGACTGTTACGAAATTCTTAAAGATGATCCCACTGTGGAGTATCAAAAGAACTTAAATCCATTCTTGAATTGGCCTTATTGAAGAAATTAAACAGTAAGGATGAATACCAATTTTTATATCCCTCTCATCCACAGGTGGCCACATTCTATTGCCTTCCTAAACTACATAAAGGGTAAACCCATTGAAGGAACGCCCAATTGTTTCGGGGTCAATAGTTTAACACAGAATATTGGCATCTATGTAGATAAGATACTATCTCCTTTTGTTCAGTCCCTTTCGTCTTATGTGCGCGATTGGGAGACCTAATTAAACAATTAGAGGGCATCCACCTAGAGGAAGACTGCATCTTGGGCAGCATCGATGTGGAAGCCCTCTATTCCTCTATCCCGCATGAATTCGGTTTGCATGCTTGTTCCCATTTCTTGTCCACATGTGGTTGCCAATACCTGCCACACAATGATTTCATTCTACAGCTGTTGGAATTTTCTCTGAGGAGGAATTACTTCCTCTTTGGGGGCAAGTTCTTCCACCAGCTCAGGGGGACGCGATGGGGAGTCCTTGTGCCCCAGCGTATGCTATTCTCTTCCTGGGCTGGTGGGAGGATACCGCGGTTTTTGGTGAGACATCTAGGATGGAAGTTGAACGCATCCAGATGTGGGCACGCTACATCGACGATGTCTTTGTCATCTGGAAGAGTGATGTAGTGTCCTTCACATCATGGGCCAACAGTCTCAATGAGAATCGGATAGGATTAAGATTCACTTCCGAGTGTCATTCCGCTACTCTGCCATTCCTAGACATCACCATCATAAAAAATTATAATGGCATAGTTGAGAGGTCCATATTTAGTAAACCGACATCAACGAATTCCTTTAAGATGGGAGAGTTTCCATCCCTTTCCCCTTAAGAAAGGGATTCCCTGCGGTCAATACTTATGACTCCGGCGTAATTGCTCTTGTCACAGTGATTTCGTTGATCAAGCTGCGGATTTAAAAAGTCGTTTTCTAGACCGGGGATACCCAATGTGCACCTTGAAACCAGCCTTTCAGGCTGCACTAGCCAGTGACCACACTGCTCTCTTCTCCGCAAGCAATCAGACTAATTCCAACTGTCATACTCAGGAATCCCAGATACGCCTCATTAGTACTTTTAACGAGGCATCAAGTGTTGTCAAGAAAATAATTTTCCATCGTTGGCATATATTAAAAATGTATGCAGACATATCTGGGGTGATTGCTGAACAGCTAAACATCACTTACAGGAAGGGAAGGAGTATCCGTGACAGGCTAGTGAGGAGCCATTTTACTGCTCCTAGTACAACACGCACATGGTTGAATGACCAGAATTACCGCTGTGGTAACTGTGTTTATTGTAGATACATGAAACGCAGCAAAACCTTTCCAGCTCAAATACCCATAAAGTCTACACAATTTGTAGCTTCGTGAACTGTAAGTCCATAGGAGTCACCTATAAAATCACATGTTCTTGCGGTAAGAAGTATGTAGGTAAAACCACTAGAGAGTTTAGGAGGAGGATTGGCAAGCATATTGGGGACGTGCTGAATTCTCGTGATACCCCAGTCGCTCGCCACGTTAAAATGGAACGCGTAGGTCGAATAGGCTGTCTTTCCTTTTCCGGCATTGAGCTGGTCAAACCCAGTATCAGCCGGGGGGATTTGGACAGAAGGCTGTTACAAGCCAAAAGTAAATGGATATATTATCTCAAGACTTGGCTGAATGAACAACAAAATTACGGATGTTTCATCTAAATTAGAAGCAAAATAGCGGATGGTTCATCTAAATTCCAATTTTAGTGCAGCTGAGTTTTGACACCTGCACTATATTTAGGGTTTTTTGATTCTAATGGCAATCCATTTCCCTTTTCTATTTAATTATATGAGAGGATCGAATGTGTATTCCTAGAATTTTTGTTGTCATGTGATTTTGCCATGGTTGATTAAATCCACCTTTACCATCATCATGGCACCCGACAGGTATTCCCAGCTACTTGCCTTTTCCTCATATATAAGATAATGTGACTTGTACCATAAGGAAGCTATATGGGGCTATTTAAACTGTGTTTGGCGGGATAACGACCTCTCCAGCAGTGAGACTACGATCTGCGGCAGCGCGTTCAGGTGGGAGCGGGACACTTCCCCCCACTCGTCTCAATGGACCATTGTCCTGTGGGAGTCCTTCTGATATACTAAGCTACCTTAAATGTAAGTCAGCAATAGTGTTTTTATTAGTAGAGTGATTCCTTTTGGCTCTATGATCTTATAGTGACAGTGGGTATTTGTATTTGTGTTTATTTGCAGCTCATAATCCCTCAGAGCCTCAGAGAATTGTCTGGACAGGGTTGGCTAAGGTCACAAAATTTTATAATGAGAGCAAATTGTCACAGGAGTTTGGGAGTAGTTACACTCTTAATTGGGAATCGGTTTATAAGAATGTAAAAGAGCCTCAATCTCTGGAAACTATAGATTGATTCAATTTAATATAGTTCACCGTTTATATTACACTCCCCACCTTCTATCTAAAATATATAAAGACTCAAACTATAAGTGTTTAAAATGCCAAGGCGAACAAGCTGATCTATTACATCTGTTATGGAGTTGCCCGATTAATCTGATATATTGGAATAAAATCTATGCGGAAATTAGTAGGGTGTCCACTTTACATTTGGGATTGAAGCAGCAATTTTTGGCCTTCTTCCGTCAGATAATATCAGCAAGAATGAGGAAGTAATACCGCTTGCTACAGTTATTATTGTTAGAAAATGGGGATGGGAAAATTAACCTGAATTCGAGGACAGGAAGAGTTTGATGACCAAGATAAAGAGTTATGAAAAGGTCCACGCTTGGGAAAATCAACAGCTAAAACATTGGCACCAGATGGATTTAGCCACCTGAGAGCAGATATCGCTTTAGCCCAGTGGAGAGCTGCCTGATGTATTATAGAGTTCCTGCAACTGGGTGAGGTGGCTCCCGAGATAATGGGGACAGGTGGGTAGGGAGAATGTACTAAGGAAATGTCTATGTTATCCATGCTCTTGTTCATTAATATGGAACCTAAATAGAAAAAATTAAAAAAAGTGCCAAATTACTGTTCCTATTAGCACTGGTCCCTCAGCAAATAGGTTTAGTGTATCCAGTGCTTTCAAAAGCCATGGCACTGTGGAGATGTTGAGGGTATAAAGATTGGCGAATGAAATTTTTTGGGAAGCAATGTCCCCTTTTAGAAGAAGCATCCTGCCCGTGGCGTCCACCAGATGTTGTTGAAGAACAAAAGGTACCGGGTGATGAAAAGCTATAGTAACTCCTTTGGACGCGGAAGAGGGATGGCAGCTATTGAACCATTGCCTAAATGGATGAAGGGGTAGTTTTGGAACCATCCTTTGCTTAAAATGGGTCTCCTGCAAACAGATTATTTGAAATTTAAGCTTCTTTAAGGTAAGTATGAGTCGACCCCTTTTATTTGGAGAGTTCAGTGGAATGCGACGTCTGCCATTCCCACCATGAGAGAGAGAGGGATATTAACCCTCGTGTAGTAATCAGTGTTGGAGGTGTGTCACCACAAGGGAATGCCAGGGATATAAGGGGAAAAGATCAAGGAGCGGTAAGGGTTAATAGAGCGGGAAAGGAGGGAAAGAAAAGGAAAGCAAACTATACAGAAAAAACGAAAATGTCCAAATAGGGTCATGGGTCAGATCACTCTGGGATCCGACTCGAACCGCAGGACCTCTAAGTCGGCCTGAAACCTAATACCCCCAAGAGTTAACCAGTACTGGCGCAATTACGCTTGTCAGGGGCGGTAAGTGTAAACGGGCTAAACTCTTAAATACTTAAATAACAACCTAGCCATGTAACCAATTCACCTCAGCCTGTCTGAAAAAAGGAGCATGGTGAGTGACCTTGCATCTAGTGGCTGTCCATAGATCTAGTGCTTGACTTGCTCTGCGGCCTCTGGGCAAGGAATAGGCCTGGAGGACTGTTAGAGGGATCCCCGACACAGTCAGGACCATCTCCGTATCGCCTTTTGGTGTCATAAAGGCATATTCCCCCAGGGTCCCAGATATTGTGCCACCACTGCATGCTTATAAAAAAGCATAGTTGGGAGAGAAAGGGTAAAGAAAGACAGAATAAAAGGAAAGATAGAACAAACAAAGAGATAAAATACATAGCCAATGTGTGGCTGTAATTAACTGGGGCTGCATTTGTGTGAGCTGACATTTCACCTTATGCAAATCTCCAAGCTCCCATCCAACCCTCCCCCCGATGTTAGTAGTCTGGATGAAGCAATAAAGAAAAAAAAGAAAAAGAAAGAAAAAATTGGATATCGACCCTGTTTCTATCGGTCAAACTCATTCAGCAGTAGTTAGTTAGAGAAAAATACCTTGAGTGTAGGCAGGGATGCCACCAAAACAGCTTAACTAACCTCATGTCATCTACAGTTTTTGTAAATGGAGCGGTTTTCTAAGGCCTCAAAGAGCACATCATGACTATGTGGTAGAAAAAACAAAGTTCGGAAGAAAAGAGTATAGAAAGAAAATAAATACAGAAAAAACAGTAAATATGAAATATATAGGTAGGAACTGGGCTCAACTGGGGCCGCGTTGTTTAGACCTCTGTCAACCCATCATAGGGTTTAAAGTCCCAGCTGCTCCCCTCCCCCCCATCCGCATGCAGTCCGGCCCAGAAAACTGAAAAACTTTGATTACAACTTTGATATGGGTCCATCTGACCAGTTACAGTCTCTCCCCCTCTCCCACCAAACCCAGTACCTCAGGGCCCAGAAAAAAGAGAGTCCTTAGTTATGATGGTCACAACAAAGCCATCTCCACAGGCTCCTTGCAGGGTGAACCCAGACAGAAAGTCCTCAGTCTCAAGTTGGTTTCGACACCATCTTGCCCTGCAGCTTGTTGGATTTAGAAGGTTTTTGCTTGGAAACCTTGTTCCACAGGTCCATCCAAGGGAGATCAGGCAGTTGAGTGGCAAGGGTCACCGGCATCTATGAGGGTATCTCCATCTGTGTCAGATCTAAGGCGGGCCAAGCCTTGTCGAGGTCCTCCGGAGTATGAATGGTTATACATCTACCTCCCTTGAAAATCGAGATGCCAAAAGGGTAAAGCCAAGTGTATAGATTCTTTGTGGCTCATAAAGTTTCCAGGTGCAGTCTCAAGAGGCACGTTTTCGCCAGAGTAGATGGTGCTATATCTTGATAGAGTGCTAGCTCCGCTCCCTCGTATGTGATCCGTGGATTGGCCCTGGCCGCAGCAAGTATACATGCTGTATCTACATAAGACATGAGACCGCAGACCACATCTCTTGGTATCTCCAAGGGTCTCGGGTCGGTCTCAGCGCTCGATGTATGCGCTCAATCGTGATTGACTGTGCCGCCCTTGGCCCACAGAGTCAGTGAACAACTCCTGCGCCACCTTGTGTAGGACCTCTGCGGCCCTGGATTCTGGTAAGACTTTAACATGGATATTTCGTCTATGGCTCCGGTTCTCCTGGTCCTCGATGAGGGTTAATGCTCTATTGATTTTAGCCCATGCCCAGACAGTATACAGCTATCAGCCTACAGCAGGGCATGGAGAGATTAGTAGTTTTAGAACAGCTGGAGGGCTGTAGGTTGAGAATCCCGGCTTTAGGTGTTTCAAATTAATGGAAAATGGAAGTGTATTTACAAATTTCATATGTTTTGCAGATTTTTCATGTTGATCATTTTTTCTTGCAACACAGCAAGGGCTAACAGCAAAATAAACCTCAATATGCATAATCTGATTGTGCAGATTACAGAAATACCCCTTATGTGGTGGTAAACTGCTGAAGGGGGCACATGGAAGTGGTCAGAAGGAAAGGAGTGCCATAGGGTTTTTGGAGGCAGATTTTGCTAGAATGGTTTTTGGGCATCATTTTGTATTTGAAGAGACCCTGACGTACCCCTACAGTGGAAACAATCAAACAGTGACCCAATTTTGGAAACTACAACCCTCAAACAATTTATTCGGGGGTTTTCTGACCCCCTAAGCATTTTATGGAATTTAGAAACATTTGGCTGTGAAAATGACCAGTTTAATTTCTTCCAACAAAATGTTGCATTAGCCCCAAATTTTTCATTTTTACAAGGGATAACAGGAGAAAAAGCACGCCATAATCTGTTACCCTGAATATGGCAATACCCTATATGTGGTGGTATACTGCTGTAAGGGCACATAGCAGGACTCAGAACTGAAGGAGAGCCAAATGGCTTTTGCAGCTCAGATTTTGAGAAATTAAATCATGTTTTTGTGTCTCCATATATTTTTTTTTTTTTTGAGCGATTGTCTTATGTGGGGGTCCATTTTTTGCGGGATGAGGTGATGTTTTCATTGGTACCATCTTGATCACTCGATATTGCACGTTTTTATATATTGATTTTTACAGCAATCACCTGACAGGGTCTATCATGTGATATTTTTATAGGTTGTTATAAACGCGGCAATACCTAATATCTCTATTATTTTTATTTTCCTTAAGTTTTACACAGTAGAAGCATTTTTGACAAGAAAAATATCTTGTTTTTGTGTTGCCATTTTAGAAGAGCGATTGTCTCAGGTAGAGTCTCATTATTTGCGTGATGAGATGACGGTTTGGTGCCACTTTGGGGTATATATGACTTTATGATCGCTTGGTATTACACTTGTTGGTGTGACCAGAAAATGGCTGTTTTGCGAGAGTTTTAGATTTTTTTTTTTTATGGATGTGGCGATACCCAATGTGTCTATTATTTTTATTTTTGTTAAGTTTTACATGGTAAAAGCATTCTTGAAAAGAATAAAATCTTGTTTTTGTGTTTCCATATTCTGAGAGCAATATTTTTTTAAGCGATTGTTTTATATAGGGTCTATTTTTTTGCAGGATGAGATGACGGTTTGTTTGGTACAATTTTGGAGTACATACAACTTTATGATCGCTTACTCTTTTTATGAGGATAGGTGGCACTTTTTTTTTACTGCATTCACCTGACGGGTTGGATCATGTGATATTTTTATAGAACCGGTCAATATGGCGATACCTAATATGTCTACTTTTCTTTTACTATTTTTAACAGATTTTATAACTTAATTATGGAAAAATTGCATTTTTTTAACCTGGAACATTTATTTTTTTATTATGTAAAACATTTTTAATGTAATGCATTGGCTGTAAGTGTATTACACAGTTTAATACACTTACAGGCTGTTTGCCTGTGAGACCCAGGGAACTGGGTCTCACCGGTTTATGGAAGGCAGCACAATGCCTATGGAAGGCATTGGGCTGCCTTCCCAGCCATTAAATCTGCAGCACGAGGACCCGATGGAGATGGGGAGGAGCTCCCTCCCTCCACACACTCCACATATGCCGTGGTCAGCGATGGGAGCGCATAGCACGGGTTAATGCGCTGGCATCTTTGTTTTCCTTGATGCCGGCGCATACAGCAGGAGCCGGTGACTAACGGACCTCTGCTGCTGATACTACAATTGTGGTTGTAGATGATATTTTACTCCTTCCTGACCAGCGCCGTAATAGTATGGCGCTGCGGAAATGACTTCCTGACCATCGCAGTAGTGATGCGCCTGCCCGATCAGCACGCCGTAGCAGCGATGGTAAGTCAGGGGTTAAATATCATCCACAATCACAATTGTAATATCGGAAAAGTGCTTTTACTGATTCATTATTATACACAAAAATAGGACATAAATATAACCTATAATCCCCAACATGTGGTGCAGACTTATAATACAAAAGTACCTGATAGAGGCTCTTTACTGGTGTGCAAGATAACCAGTTACAATCTGATGAATAGATAACATGTACTCTTATATTTAGGCAGCAGTGCACCGCTCACAATTACACATTTTTAGCTTAAAAATATAGAAAAGTGTAATTAAAATAAGCTGTACCTATTTACAGGCCATTTAACTTTTACAGAGTTTGATACTGTCCACACCCCTCATCTTTCCTTCTCATCCCCTGGTATGTCTGCATTGAACTTTTAATGTCTCTATCCCTGCTGGATTTATTCAGTATTTGTTTACATTGACTATTTCACCCCTGTATCTGGTCCTCCCGTGATTAGGCCAAATGTAGCCCCCTCCTCTCTTTTTACACCTGATTGAACACGAAGTGGTATAAATCTAAGTCCTTAGGTCTTTCAGACCTTGGTCTTTTCAATACAACATCTTTCAAGTGCACATACTGAATTATACCAGAATTGACCCAGAAGGGGACCAAAGGTAATACAGAAATAGTTATGCAAACAATATTTCAATCTTTCATCTTACTCTTCCCACTTTTCCAAACCTCCTGAAATACCCCACATCCATTCACCCAGCAAAGAACTATTAATCTCTACCTCCATCTTACCATCTCATCTGACCGCTTGCACAAAACTGTTTGGCAACATAAAACAATTCTTTCCCAAACACACACAGATAGTTCATGCCCTCTCTTATTCTCACCTACTAACACTTTCTCTGCTTCTTCTTATTGCTGGTGATATCTCTCCCTCCTACTACAAATCTCCTTCTACAACTTTCTGCAACCCCTTAAACTTAACCCCTTATGGACCAGGCTCATTTTCACCCTAAGGACCAGGCCATTTTTTGCAAATCTGACCAGTGTCACATTATGTGTGAATAACTTTAAAACGCTTTTACTTATCCAGGCCATTCTGAGAATGTTTTTTCATCACATATTGTACTCCATGACACTCGTAAAATGGAGTCTAAAAAATTCACTTTTATTTATAATAAAATACCAAATTAAACAAACATTTTGAAAAATTAGCGAATTTCAAAGTTTCAATTTCTCTACTTCTATAATACATAGTAATACCTCCAAAAATAGTTATTACTTTACATTCCCCATATGTCTACTTCATGTTTGGATCATTTTGGGAATGCCATTTTATTTTTCGGGGATGTTACAAGGCTTAGAAGTTTAGAAGCAAATCTTGAAAATTTTCTGAAATTTTCAAAAACCTACTTTTTAGAGACCAGTTCAGGTCTGAAGTCGCTTTGTGAGGCTTACATGATAGAAACCACCCAAAAATGACCCCATTCTAGAAACTACACCCCTCAAGGTCTTAAAAACTGATTTTATAAACATTGTTAACCCTTTAGGTGTTCCACAAGATCTAATGGAAAATGGAGATAAAATTTCAGAATTTAGATTTTTTGGCAAATTTTTCATTTTAATAAATTTTTATCAGTAACAAAGCAAGGGTTAACAGCCAAACAAAACTCTATATTTATTGTCCTGATTCTGTAGTTTGCAGAAACACCCCATATGTGGTCGTAAACTGCTGTACAGGCACGCGGCAGGGCGTAGAGGGAAAGGAGCGCCGTGTGGTCTTTGGAAGGCAGATTTTGCTGGACTGGTTTTTGACAACATGTCCCATTTAAAGGCCCCTGATGCCCCCTACAGTAGAAACTCCATAAAAGTGACCCCATCTAAGGAACTACACCCTCAAGTATCTCTTGTTCCAGTCCCTCGTGGACGTGGATCTGGCAGCGAGGACTGGAACAAGGGATACTGGTATTACAAACTTTGTTAACCCTTTAGGTGTTTCACAAGAGTTATTGGCAAATGGAGATAAAATATTAGAATTTCGATTTTTTTGGCAAATTTTCCATTTTAATCAATTTTTTCCAGTTATAAAGCAAGGGTTAACTGCCAAACAAAACCCAATATTTATTGCCCTAATTCTGTAGTTTGCAGAAACACCCCATATGTGGTCGTAAACTACTGTACGGGCACACGGTAGGGCGTAGAGGGAAAGTAATGCCGTGTGGTTTTTGTAAGGCAGATTTTGCTAGACTGGTTTATTTACACCATGTCCCATTTGAAGCCCCCTGATGCACCGCTAGAGTAGAAACTCCATAAAAGGGACCCCATTTTGGAAACTACGGGATAAGGTGGCAGTTTTGTTGGGACTATTTTAGGATGCATATGATTTTTGGTTGCTCTATAATAAATTTTTGTGAGGCAGGGTTACCAAAAATAGAAATTCTGAAATTTCATCTCCATTTGCCATAACTCTTGAGGAAAACCTAAAGGGTTAACAAAGTTAGTAAAATCAGTTTTGAATACCTTGAGGGGTGTAGTTTATTAGATGGCTTAAAAGATGGCTGCACAATACATCATAAACTGATAGCAAAAAATTGGAAAAGGGGCTCATAAAAAAAAAAAAATGGAATGAAGGAAGCACTTAGCGCACATTTTTGATCAAGAGTATGTCGGGCCCAAGTACCACGTCACGGTGGCTTCCGCACAAGGGTCGCTAACATTACAGATACTGCCTCTCATGGACTTACCAGTGTCCTTTTATTCAGAGCACTGCAGGAACCAGCTAAATTCCTTTTCTGCTTAGAAGTCCCAGGTACTTGGGCGTTGCTCAGTCCAAAAGAGGTGCCACCCTCAATATATACTACAGTATAAGACACAGTTCAGACTAAGCAGATATGCATCTACACTCACAAGTGCATATCCATAAGGCAAACAAGGTTGGTTAAAAGATGGCTGCACAATACATCATAAACTGATAGCAAAAAATAGGAAAAGGGGTTCATTAAAAAAAAAAAAAAAAATGGAATGAAAGAAGCACTTAGCGCACATTTTTTAATCAAAAGTATGTCAGGCCCAAGTACCACGTCACGGTGGCTACCGCACAAGGGTCCCTAACATTACAGATACTGCCTCTCATGGACTTACCAGTCTCCTTTTATTCAGGGCACTGCAGGAACCAGCTAAATTGCTTTTGTGCTGAGAAGTCCCAGGTACTTGGGCGTTGCTCAGACCAAAAGAGGCGCCACCCTCAATATATACTATAAGACATAGTTCAGACTAAGCAGATATGCATCTACACTCACAAGTGTAGACGGGGTCACTTTTATGGAGTCTCTACTCTATGGGTGCATCAGGGGTTCTATCTTCATATGGCACATTGTGTAAAAAAAAAAAGGCCATCAAAATCTGCCTTCCAGAAACCATATGACGTTCCTTTCCTTCTGCGCCCTGCCATTTGGTCATACAGCAGTTTACGACCACATATGGGGTGTTTCTGTAAACTGCAGAATCCGGGTAATAAATATTAAGTTTTGTTTGGCTGTTAACTATTGCTTTGTTACTGGAGAAAATGAATTAAAATGGAAAATTTGCCAAAAAATAACAGTTTTGGCACCGTTTTTATTTTATTTTTTTGACCGTGTCATCTGAGGGGTTGGGTCATGGGGTATTCTTATAGAGCAGATTGTTATGGACGCGGTGATACCTAATACAGTATGTCTACTTTTTAAAAATGTATTTAGGTTTTACACTATATTATCCTTTTTTAAAGAAAAAAAAATTTGGTGTCTCCATAATCTAAGAGTCAGCTTTTTTTTAAGGTTTTACCGAATGTCTTAGGTAGGGGGTAATATTTTGCGGGATGAGAGGACGGTTTTATTGGCACTATTTTGGGCGACATATGACTTTTTGATTGCTTGCTATTATACTTTGTGTGATGTAAGGTGACAAAAAAAATTCTTTTTAGGTCGTGGGGTATTTTTATAGAGCAGAGTGGCGATACCTAATTTTTCTACTTTTTAATTATTTTAGTTTTACAAAATATCATTTTTGAAAAAAAAATTTTTTTTTTGGGTGTCTCAAGTCTGAGAACCATAGTTTTTTTTCGATTGTCAGTGGCTAAATGGCATTGAAATTGGGGAAGGGGATTATAAATTTAGTACTCCATAGAAGTGTGGTATTCCCTGAAGCAACCGTCAATGCAGAGGCCCGGATGATCGGGGCATGTGTTACACTGAAGTGGTGGTGTCCTTCCGTATCCCCCTCCTGTGACACACTCTGCATTTTTTTGGGGTCCGTCCCTTCTTTCCAGTATGGGGGACCACACCTGGAAAGTGTTGGCCAGGGACGATCCGGGCACCTCCAGTTCCCGAGGTTCTCCAGCCTGCTCTTGCCCGGTCAGAAAAAATCAGGTCCTTGAGGACTGCCTCATAGAATTGGAGAAATTTCCCTGTGTTGCCAGCGCTCCAGGACAGCACAAAAGAGTTGTACATGGCAACCTGCACCAAGTAGACTGCAACTTTTTTGTACCATGCCCAGGTTTTGCGCATAATGTTATGTGGCTTGAGGACTTGATCAGAGAGATCAACTCCTCCCATATACCGATTGTAGTCGACGATACAATCGGGCTTGAGGACCGTTGCTGCGGTACCTCGCACAGGGACAGGGGTGATGCCGTTACCGTGAATTGTGGACAGTATAAGGACATCCCTCTTGTCCTTATATCTGACCAGCAACAGGTTTCCACTGGTAAGGGCATGGGTCTCATCCCTGGGGATAGGTACCTGGAGGGGTAGGTAGGGAGGCCACATAGATTTTTCCGCACGGTCTCATAAGCGGACGTGGATCTGGCAGCGAGGGACTGGAACAAGGGATACTGGTATAAAAGTTATCCACGTACAGGTGGTAACCCTTATCTAGCAGTGGGTGCATAAGGTCCCACACAAGTTTCCCGCTAAGAGTGGGGGAACATTCTGGGGGTTCAATATGGGAATCTTGCCCCTTGTACACACGAAACTTGTAAGTGTACCCTGAGGTACTCTCACAAAGTTTGTACAGCTTCACGCCATACCTCGCCTGCTTTGAGGGAACATACTGGCGGAAACTGAGTCTCCCCTTGAAAGCAATGAGAGACTCATCAACCGCGACCTCCCTTCCAGGTACATAGGCCTCCAAAAATTTGGCCCCGAAGTGATCGATGACCGGCCTAATTTTTCCAGGCGGTCATAGGAAGGATCACCTCACGGGGGACATGCTGCATTATCTGCATAATGCAGGCATTTCCGCATGGCCTCAAACCGAGTCATGGCTGTACTGTAAAGTGGGGTCTGGTAGAGGACGTCCCCACTCCAGTAGAGCCTGACACTGGGTCCTAGCCAAAAAGAAGCCCGGGTGTTGAGCAATGAACTGTTGGGCGTGCAGGTTCGTTTGCTCCACCATCAGATTCACAAAGTGGTCACTGAAAAAAGGACTAAAATAGTCGTATTCAGTGAAGCCCACTCTGGGAATCTGGATTCCTGGTTGGCCAACAAAATCAGAAATCACGGGCTCAAAATTCTCTGGGGTACACCATGCAAGTTCACTGGTAGGGGGCTCAGGTGAACTTATCTGGTGGGCCGGAAAACTAGTACGAGCTGCAGAGCTGCTCGTACTAGTGTTGGCTACATGGTCCCTTGCATGGCGGTGCCCTTGCTCCGCTTGGCGGCATCTCTGCCACCTTGGGGGCACATCACCATCGCAAATGACGTAAATGACAAGAGGAAAGTGGGGTCATCCTCATCCTCACTGGAGCTCTTGGAGTTGGAGGCAAGCTGGGTGTATGCCTCCTCGGCCAAGAACATCCGGCGGGCCATAGGGGAGTGTGTGTGTGCGTGCGTGGAAAACTTAATTTAGTGTGCGTGTGTGTGGGGGCATGGGTGTTCACGAACTTACCCTAAAACCTAACAAAAAAACTAACAAAAATAAAAAATGACAGCCAAAAAAATGTGAAAACAAAAAAAAATATTCTAACTCGCTTATCAGCTGTCCGAAGCTGATCAGCGGTGGGGTGGGCGATGCGCTAACAGTCAACATACGCAAAAAAAAACGTTTGCGCCCCAAAAAAATGTGTGTGGGGTGGGTGGCAAGCTGCAGCACCCCTGGGGGGGGTCTAGGGTCATAAAGCTGTGCTGTGGACCCCAGACACCCGATCAGGGTGATGCAACAGTCAAAAACTTTTTTTTTTTTATTAACACTTAACTGTCCCTAAGTATCCTTGCCTAACCCAATCTGTCCCTAACCTGCCCCTAAGTACCTGTAAGTGCCAGGCACTGTGGAGGGTGTTGAGTGCCAGATTGGGGTGCTGGCTGTGGAGATCCAACGACATGCTGCTCTTTCTCCTACCTCTGGGTGCCGAATGGAGGAGGAGAGGAGAGCAGGGCGGAGTTTAACCCCACCCACCTGTGCAGCCAATCGCATTCGAACCTGTGGGGTGATGTCAACATCACCTCACAGGATCTAAGGATGGTGATTGGTGGTGTATTATCACACCACCGATCACCATCCTATTCCGGATTATTGGGTCACCAGAGACCCGAATAACCCGGAAACGCAGCAAACCACAGGCCTGAATTGACCTGCGTTTTGCTGCGATCGCCGATACGGGGGTCATAGGACCCCTCTCGGCATTATCACAGAGTGCCTGCCGAATTATTTTGGCAGGCACTCTGTTCCGATCACCCCACGTCGCGCGGCGGTGATCGGAAATACACAGGACTTACCTGTATGCCCTGTGTCCTTAAGGACTCGGACATCAGGGCGTACCTGTACGGCCTGTGTCCGCAAGAGGTTAATAACCATTGTTCTGACCCCTGCTCCTTTAGTTCCTCTTGCAGGAGCATTATGGAATGCATGCTCTGTCTGTAACAAACTTTCCTACATCTCATGATGTTTTCATCTCTCGAAAACTTTGCTTTCTGGGACTCACAGAAACTCTGACACCTCCTCCCCTGCTGAACTCTCTTATAGCTGACTTAATTTCACTCACACCCCCCGCCCCAGTTGCAAACATGGTGGAAGAGTTGGTCTTCCTATCAGACACCTGCTCCTCCAGCCCAACTTCACTGCCACCCTTCATTACATTCACTTGTACACTCTGTACACTCTGTTCGCATCTACTCTCCCTCCAACCTCCAAGTAGCTGTCATTTACCGTCCCCAGGCCCAGCCACCATCTTTCTTGACCACTTTAACACCTAGCTCCTCCACTTTCTTCCTGCCGAGATCCCCACTATCATCATGGGTGACTTCAACATCCCAATTGACACCTGCCACTCAGCCACCTCTAAACTCCTATCACTATTTTCCTCCTTCTCGGCCTCTCACAGGGTCTTCCTCTTCCACCCACAGAGATGGTCACACTATAGTTCTTATCTTTATCTGCCTCTGCTCCCTATCTAACCTTTCTAATTTGCCTCTCTCCCTATCCGACCACAACTTACTCACCTTCTCTTCACTCGTCTCTTCTGCTGCTCCCCTGGTCGACACACCTACACACCCCCGCAGGAACCTTAGACATCTTGATTTTTGCTTGCTTTTTGACTCTCTTCTGCCACTCTCTACCATTTGTTCCCTGCCACCATGCTATATAACACCACAATAAGTACAGCACTGGATATTATTGCCCCCCTCACACACAATAAAACCCTAAAAACAACAGACAACCCTGGCACACCAACCTGACCACAAAACTCAGACAAGCTTCCTGGGCTGCTGAGCGGCGATTGAAGAAATCCCATTCTAACGATTACTTCACCACATACAAGCAATCCCTCCTCAATTTCAAATCCTCACTTGCTGATTAGTGATGAGCGAGCATGCTCGGCCAAGTATTGGTTCGGCTTGAGCATCGCTATGCTCGGCGCTTGGCTTAACTCGGCCGAGCACCATGTGTGTTCGTCGCATTGCTCGAGTCTCCTTCCCACACGGATCATTCAGCGTCAGGGAGAAAAGACAGTAGGCAGGGACAAATAGCATTTTGCTGTAAACGTACAGATTTTACTCCAAAAACCTTATCGAAAGACCAAACAGTCCTTTTAAGGACTACAGTGTGTGTTTGACAGCAGTGCAGCACCTTTGTTTTTTTTTAAGAAGGGGTTTAATTCAGCACTATCAGGGACAGGCGTCTTCAGGAAGGGACAGATAGTGCAGGGCTTGAAAATTGCTTTTTTCCAAACGCCCCCCCAGCGGCACGACAGGAGGATACCCCGCCTCCCGAGGGACAGGAAACAACGTGGAGATCTTTAAATAGTCCCCTCCCCTTACCTGCTCCAGTTGTTTCCTGTCCCTCTGGGACGCGCGTGGAGATCCTCCTGTGGAAATCCTTTTTCACAGTAGCATAGCCCAGCGGGAACGAAGACGCCGGGCAAAGGAGTGGGTCCCCGGGGCTCCCTGATCAGCCCTTCCCTTCTCTGCAGCGTAAGTCCTCCGGTGGAGGCAGCTCCGGGCAGCGCTTTCCTCACCTCGCGGCCGAGATCTCGCGAGAGTAAGCGCGGGTCACGTGAGCGGCAGCTCATTGCAGGCGCAGGAGCAGTGACGTCTTCCCCTAGAGACGAGCGGGAGATTTGAAAACGCCGGGCTTTCCCTTTCTGGCAGTGAGGAAGCCAGAGACAGCCCTTATCTTCCTTCACTGCTCCAGGATGTCGGTGTCGGGAGAGGACTCCATGAGAAGACCTGCAGACCCAGCCAGGACGGGCAGCCCGGTGAGTCTCCCTCCTTTGGAGGTTGTTAAGACCTGTAGCACGCTGAGGTTTTTTTCCCTTTTTGCTGCACGGGTACGAGGGCCTATCCTGCATTCTTTATCCCCCTTGTGCCCCATCCTAATACAGGCACTTTAATTTGCCCCTTTAGGTTAGGGATGCTCAGAAGTCTACTGAGACCTCTCATCGAGCCAAGAAATGTTCTATCTGTAAAAAGAGCTTACCATCTGGATATAAGAAGCCCCTCTGCTCTAAATGTCTGGAAAAGATTGTGTCTGAAGAATCCCCCTCCTTATTGGAAAATATCAGACACATTATTAAGGATGAAGTGAGCAGTGCCGTGGATCAAAAATTAACTTCCACAATTCCCAGACCCTCTACTTCTATGACTGAAATATCCGCCTCTTTGGATGCTGACGGTCAGATAGAGATCCTAGATGAAGGGAGCTACCATCAGAATCTGGGTCTGATTCCTCAGAGGAGGAGTCGGGTAAACCTCTCTGTTCCATAGAGGAGACTGAGACTTTACTGAAATCTATCAGAGCAACTCTGAATGTAGAAGAATCTAAACTCCCTAAGACAGTTCAGGATGTTATGTTTAAGGGGCTAACAGACAAAAAGAAGAGGGTTTTTCCACTTCATAGTAGTATCTCGAAGCTGATTAGTAAGGAATGGGTTGACTTAGAAAAGAGACCCAGTGTCTCTAGGGTCCTTAAAAGGAAATACCCTTTCTCTGGAGAGGACACAACCTTTTGGGATAAGTGCCCTAAAGTAGATGCCCTGGTCGCCAAAATTACCAAGAAATCGGCCTTGCCCTTCGAGGACGTAGGTTTACTTAAGGACCCTATGGATAAGAGGAGTGAGTCCTTATTAAAAAAATCTTGGGAGGCTTCTATGTCCATCCTTAGACCTAGTGTAGCGTCTACCTATACGGCCCGGTCTATGTCTATTTGGCTGAACCAGTTAGAAGAACACTTAGTATCAGGGACACCTAGAGAGGAGATCTTAGCTTCCTTACCAGTGTTAAAACAGGCAGCCAATTTCTTAGCGGATGCCTCAGCTGATACTATTAAGCTTGCGGCCAGGTCAGCAGCCCTTTCAAACTCCACTAGAAGAGCAGTGTGGCTTAGGTCATGGTCTGGGGATGCTGCATCTAAAAATAAATTATGCAGCATTCCTTGTGAAGGAGATAGAGTTTTCGGTTCTGTCCTGGATGATATCCTAGAAAAGGCCACTGACAAAAGAAGGGGTTTCCTGCTGAACCCCGGATTTTTCGTCAAAGGCGAAATTTCTCCGCATCAAGAGGCAGGCAGGATCAGAGAAAAGAGATTTCTCCTCCAGATGGCGTTTGGGAAGAGGAAGAGGTAAAGGTTTTCTCTTTAACTCCTCAGACTCCTCCCAAAAATCATCCAAACAATGATGTCAGGAGCAGGGTAGGAGGAAGGCTAAAGTATTTTTCCGGGCTTGGGAAAATATTTCCAGATCCCCTGGGTACTGGACGTAGTTTCGTCAGGCCTAAAACTAGAGTTTTCCTCTCTACCCCAGAGGGTTTTTCTTGTCACCAGAAAACCAGATCCAGTTCAGTCTTTAATCTTAGAGCAGGTCCAGACTCTGCTAAAAAGGGAGCGATAGCCGTAGTTCCCCCAGAGGAGGAAGGAACAGGTTTCTATTCGCCATTGTTCCTGGTCAAAAAGCCAAACGGCTCTTACAGAGTTATCATAAACCTAAAGGATCTAAACCGTCACCTGACCTACAAACGTTTCAAAATGGAAACTATAAAGACCACGATCAATCTCTTGGAAAGGATATCTTCATGGCTACCCTCGACCTGACCGACGCATATTATCACATCCCTATCTGCATAGAACACCAGAAATTTCTCAGGTTTGCAATTCAACACGGTCCAGTTGTACATCACTTCCAGTTCCAGGTCCTCCCTTTCGGCATTACATCAGCACCAAGGGTCTTCTCAAAAGTAATGGCGGAAGTGGTTGCTCATCTTCACTTGAGAGGAGTGTTAGTCGTCCCGTATTTAGACGATTTCTTAATAGCGGCAGGATCGGAAGATCTTTTACTGGAACATATAGAGCTGGTAAAGTACAGCCTATCGAATTTGGGATGGCTGATAAACACAGAAAAATCAGATCTCGTTCCCAGCAGAAGAAAGATTTTTCTAGGAATGCTTCTAGATTCAGAACTTATGAGGACCTTCCTTCCACAAGAGAAGGTCCAGACGATCACTCACGAAGTGACCCTTTTGCACAGCAGATCGAAAGTGTCAATCCGTGCAATAATGAGAGTGCTGGGTCTGATGACCTCAACCATTCCAGCTGTAAAATGGGCCCAAGCTCATTCCCGGACCCTCCAGTCGTTTATGCTAAGCAGATGGGACAAGACCGTAGACTCTCTGGAGAGAAAATAAAAATTCCCCAATATGTAAGGGACTCCCTAAATTGGTGGCGGGTCACAAAAATTTAATTGCAGGTGTCCCCTGGCAACAGTCAAACGTGGTCACGGTTACAGCCGATGCCAGCAGAAGCGGCTGGGGAGCCTTCACGGACAGGTCAGTGGTCCAGGGTACATGGCAGGAGCATCTAAAGCAGGCATCTTCCAATCTAAGGGAAATATCTGCAGTCTGGGAAGCTTTACAAGTCCTTCGTCCAGAACTCAGCGGAACAGAAGTGAAGATACTCTCAGACAACTCTACCACAGTCGCCTATCTAAACAAACAGGGTGGTACAAGAAGTTCTTCCCTAGCAAGAGTTGCAAAAATAATTTTTCAGTGGGCAGAGGAAAATATACTGTCACTTTCGCGGTCCACATAAGAGGGGAAGACAACACAGTTGCGGACTTTCTCAGCAGAGACGTTCTAAAGGAGGGAGAATGGGCCTTAAATCACAAAATCTTCTGCCAAGTAGCACGAAAGTGGTTCAGGCCAGACATCGATCTGTTTGCCACTCGTCAAAACAGGAAAACAGAGAGGTTCGCCTCCCTGGCATACTCGGATCACCCTCTCATAGTAGATGCCCTCTCCCATCCGTGGCCAAAAGAAAATCTGTATGCTTTTCCTCCTCTTGCACTAATCCCCAGAGTGTTGCAGAGGGTGCTACAGGGGACCACAGGTTGATATTGATCGCACCTTATTGGCCCAAAAGATCGTGGTTCCCTCTACTAATCAGAATGTCAGCAGGGGAATTTTGGCGTCTTCCAGACATACCAGATCTTCTTCACCAGGGCCCAGTCTGGCACCCCAGGGCAGCACAACTACAGCTGACGGCCTGGAAACTGAACGGGAAATACTAAAAAGGAAAGGCCTCTCAGATGAGGTAATCTCAACCATTCTTTATAGCCGCAAGACCATAACTTCCAAAATCTACAACAGAGTTTGGCAGGCATTTAGGAAGTTCACGGGGGTGACATCTGGGGCCCTCAGTTAGTTTCTAAAGTCTTAGACTTTCTCCAATCGGGTCTTCAAAGAGGTCTCAGGGTTAACACTTTGAAGGTTCACATATCGGCCCTAAGTGCCTTCCTAGACACAAGGTTGGCGGAAGTAGACCTCATTAAAAGATTTATTAAAGGGGCCCAGAGAAAACAACCGGTGGTTAGATCCACTGTTCCCCCATGGGACTTAAATCTAGTATTATCCGCTCTGTCAGAAAGTCCCTTTGAACCCCTTTCTGATGTTCCTTTAAAACTGCTTACTCTAAAGACGGTATTCCTGATAGCCATCACCACAGCCAGGAGGGTGGGAGAGATTCAGGCTTTCTCATGCAAGCCCCCTACTTATCCATCAGAGATGATAGGGTAATACTAAAACACTCTCCCTCTTTCTTGCCCAAGGTGGTCTCTAAGTTCCACTGCCTTCAAGAAGTCTCCTTACCGTCCTTTGGATCCCCGACAGGCAACCAGGAGGAAAGACACCTCCATAATCTGGACGTTAAAAGAGCAATTATAACCTACTTGAAAGCTACAGAAAGCATTAGGAAGACGGATAGACTGTTCGTTCAATTTGCAGGCCCAAACAGGGGTAACGCAGCAAGCAAAGCTACCATTAGCCGATGGATCCGATCTGCAATTCTTCTGTGTTATGACACTAGGAAGGTTTCTCCTCCAAAGGACTTAAAGCCCATTCAACTCGATCAATAGCGACCTCTTGGGCGGAATCTACTGATGTTCCGTTAGAACAGATTTGTCAGGCAGCCACCTGGTCCTCACCTTCTACCTTCTTCAGACACTACCAACTAGATGTGTTTAAAGATAAGGACTTGTCTTTTGCTCGCAGAGTGTTATCTGCGGTAGTCCCCCTAAGTATATGACTTCTCTGTCAATCCTCCTGTCGTGCCGCTGGGGGCGTTTGGAAAGACTTCAATTACTTACCGGTAATGGGTTTTCCTCTAGCCCCCACAGCGGCACGGGATTTCCGCCCTTTTTTGTCATGTTTTCTTCCCTAAAATCCAAGTATGGAAGATGTTTTTTTCTCGAGTGGTTTTTTTCCTGTACTTTTCTGTACCTTCACTCTAAATATATATAAATGTGTTGCATCCATTCCAGAGTTTTCTCGGTTATTTACTGGAGCAGGTAAGGGAGGGGACTATTTAAAGATCTCCACGTTGTTTCCTGTCCCTCGGGAGGCGGGGTATCCTCCTGTCGTGCCGCTGTGGGGGCTAGAGGAAAAACCCATTACCGGTAAGTAATTGAAATCTTTAAGTACCCAAACTTCTAAAACACAAAAAGATTTCAGATTATTGACATCCACAGTACGCCATCAGAAAGCAGTGTGTGAGAAGACATTATAAAAGGGGCTTATTCACTACAGTGTGCCTACTGGTGAGATATACACTGCACCATCAGAAAGGAGTGTGTTGGGCAGACATTATAAAAGGGTCTTATTCACTACAGTGTGCCTGCTAGTGAGATATACACAGCACCATCAGAGAAATAATTTTTTCTGGGAAATTAACCTTTGTTAACATTTGTGCCACATCTGTGTGTGCGTTCAATCCGCAACCGTTATATTAATTACTCGGGCAGAGAGTGATTTATATTACAAAGTCCATTATCTTTGGCCTAGTATACTGGCCGACATCTGTTGTATTTTGCTTCCAATACTGAACTATATCTGAATACAGTGTGTATATTACAAATTCCATTTTCTTTGGCCTAGTATACTGGCCCACATCTATTGTATTTTGCTTACAATACTGAACTGCATCTGAATACAGTGTGTATATTACAATTTCGATTAATCTGGGCATAGTAAAGTGTCCACAATCTTTGGGTTTTGTATCCAATACTGTCCTGCATCAAAAAACTGTGTCTTTAGCGGACAGTAAAACAATCTGCGCCACATCTACAGACAAAACCATTAATATGAAGAAGGCGAGCACAAAGGGACGGGGAAGTGGGCATGATGCTGATGGTTCACGCAGAGGCTGTGGCCCTGGGCTCAATGAAACAGAGTAAAAGAATGTAGCTGAGGGCCGCCAAGTGCGCTAACCCTCTAAAACAGTGGAGGTGATGGCGAACCTTTCAGAGACTGATTGCACAAACTGCAACCACAAACACACTTATTTATTGCAAAGTGCCCACACAATCATTTACCCTGAATACTACAGTCCAATATAGGATATATTCCATATTCCTTATTATTTAGCTATAGTAGCCTGCCTACAGTCAATTTGCTGCCTGTGCCATTCATGGCGTACCTGACGCTGATGATTGGCAGGAAAAGTGTAAGGCATATTGGTGCACCACAGACTTTTTCAAGGGTAAGGGTGCCCACAGAGAGGGCTCTGAGTGTCACCTCTGGCACCTGTGCAAGAGTTTCGCTGACCCTATAAAACATTATTTTGCCAGGGCAGCCTAAAAAGCATGTTCATATGATGGATGGATGAGGAGAAGGACGAGAAAAGAAGATTGAACCATATAACCTTTTTAGTGGTGGCAGGGTGCATGTGAATACAGTGTATTCAGTACATTTCAAGCAACACATTTAAAATGCCTTTATGTTTAGCTGCTTTTATCTGGTGGAGTAGAGAAGTCAGGGGCAATCCAGGCCCGGGTTCATTTTTATAATAGTCAACCTGTCAGCATTTTTATTTGACAGGCATATGCACTTATCTGGCCCCAGCAGCACTAAATACCCGCTGTGCCAAAACGCTGGCCGGAAGCCAGGCCAGCACCTCTGAGGCGTAAAGAAGACAAACTGAGGGTGCTCTGGCTATCACCCTGTGTACTGTGTTTGACTTTGTTTTGGTTATGGTTTTAGTTAGAGTTTATGATTTGTCTGTAAGATATGTTATTATTGTTATTTATTTTGTTATTTAGGAGTTAGTCAACAGGCCATGCCATTGTTTTACCACCTCAGTGTCCACAGGCCTTAATGGTAACATTTCCATGGACATATTTTTGAAAGGGGCACATTTAGTGCTATAGCCTGTGGGTGGGTGGCTGGCTATTTGCGCTACAATCAAAGGCCTGGGGTAAGGACATCTGTACGCTGTGCTTGGGCACAGAAAGGGGTGTGCTAGCAGATGGTGCTTGCGAAGGCCCAGCTGCAGAGCGAGAGTCATCGAGGCCTGTGTCTAGGACAGAGGATTGGCCAGCACATAACACAGGGGAGGAAGAGGAGGCAGTGGTCTGACCCACAGACACTGATGTGGACCCAGTGGTTCGGCCCACCTATTAGGGTGCTGTGATGCCATGTGGCGGATCATGCTGTTGGGGTTGAGGTTGCTATTGTTCCCAACCCTACTCAATTAGCCTCCAGTGTACAGTCTTCCCCATTAAGTTCCCGTGTTTGAGTGTTAATTGTTATGTTTTGAGGTAGTATAATAATAGGATGTAAAATATGTTATGGTTATTGTTATTTATTAAATGTTGAGTTCTTATTTAGGTATAGCAGTTACAGTTATCAAATTACAGTTCTTTTATCGTCCCCACTTTCCTCAAAAAATCCCCAGACTGCAGAACACCTACCCCTTGTCAAGGGAGATTTGCACAAGGGGGAACAGTTGCAGGCCTGTTTATTGTGGCCCGCCTTCTCCCTTTTGCCACCACACAGCCTCTTCCAGCCTGTTGCGGTGCTGTGGATCCCTCCCCTCTGTCCTGCTGTCCTCGCTCTCGCTTCCTCTTTCACTTACTCACTCTAGTCATCCTCCTCACTTGTGTTGACCTAACAAAACCCTCACTTATTGACAACTGTGTCTCATCTGCAACATCCACCAAGTGAAACACTAATTGACCCCCTCCCCCGTCATCTTCTTCTGACTGTGGATGCTGAAGAGTTTGGGGATCAGTGCATTAGATATCCTCATGTCCTCTTCAGGGAGGGTCAGCTCACCTGCAGGCCGTCACCTACAATTTTTTGGGGGTCAGCTCACATGGTATATTCTTTTCTATGTTTCAGACTTGGAAGGAAACATAATTTGCTTTCCTTCGGTGGTGAATCTTTCACGCATGTGTTTTTACAGGATTCTGGTCTTTACATAGTGGCACAGGGGTAAATAAATACTTCAAGGTTTTTTTTTTTAAATATGTCAGGCGTGACTCAATTTTCTCCTCTCAACTTTGAAGATGACTTTTCAGGAAATATTAGACCCTTTCGCATTTGAGGCCTTGAGGAATTACAATTATCAGCAGACACTTGAAAGCATGTCCGTTTCCAGGGGAATGGCCATTCAGTAATTCTCTTTTATCCTGGATTTGTCTTTTAACCACTTGAAGACCACAGGTTTATACTCCCCTAGTGACCAGGCCCTTTTACAAATCCGCACTACACTACTTTCACCGCTTATTGCTCGGTCATACAACTTACCACCCAAATGAATTTTACCTCCTCTTCTTCTCACTAATAGAGCTTTCATTTGGTGGTATTTCATTGTTGCTGACATTTTTACTTTTTTGCTATTAATAAAAATGTAACGACATTTTTGCCAAAAATGACATTTTTCACTTTTTTACATTGACATTTTTCAATTTTTCAAAAAAAAAAACTACATTTCTTATTCTACACGTCTTTGATAAAAAAATCCAATAAGTGTATATTTATTGGTTTGGGTAAAAGTTATAGCGTTTACAAACTATGGTGCAAAAAGTGAATTTCCGCATTTTGAAGCAGCTCTGACTTTCTGAGCACCTGTCATGTTTCTTCACGTGCTAGAATGTCAGGATAGTATAAATACCCCCAAATCACACCATTTTAGATAGAAGACACCTCAAAGTATTCGCGGAGGGGCATGGTGAGTTCATGTATCATTTCATTTTTTTCACAAGTTAGCGGAAAATGACACTTTCTGAGGAAAAATAATAATAATAAAGTTTCCATTTCTGCTAACTTCTGGCAAAAAAAAAAAATCTCAGACGGACTCACTATGCACCTCAGTGAATACCTTGGGGTGTCTACTTTCCGAAATGGGGTCATTTGTGGGGTGTGTTTACTGTTCTGGCATTTTGGGCGGGGCTAAATTGTGAGCAGCCATGTAAAACCTAAAGGTACTCGTTGGAATTTGGGCCCTTTGCGCACTCAGGCTGCAAAAAGTGTCACACACGTGGTATCGCCGTACTCAGGAGAAGTAGGGCAATGTGTTTTACAGAGAAATATCTCTGTAAATTGTCAACTTTGTATAAAAAATTTTAAAAAGTTGTCATTTACAGAGATATTTCTCACAAAAAGTATGGGTATATATAAAAATACACCCCAAAACACATTGCCCTACTTCTCCTGAGTACGGCGATACCACATGTGTGACACTTTTTTGCAGCCTGGGTGCGCAAAGGGGCCCTAATTCCAATGAGTACCTTTAGGATTTCACAGGGCATTTTTACGCATTTGGATTCCAGACTTCTTCTCAGGCTTTAGAGACCCCTAAAATGCCAGGACAGTATAAATACCCCACAAGTGACCCCATTTTAGAAAGAAGACACCCCAAGGTATTTTGTTAGGGGTATGGTGAGTTCATGTAAAATTTTATTTTTTGTCACAAGTTAGTGGAATATGAGACTTTGTAAAAAAAAAATATATATATCAATTTCCGCTAACTTGTGCCAAAAAAAAAAAAAATTCTGTGAACTCGACATGCCCCTCACGGAATACCTTGGGGTGTCTTCTTTCCAAAATGGGGTCACATGTGGGGTATTCATACTGCCCTGGCATTTTAGGGGCCCTAAAGCGTGAGAATCCAAAATGCGTAAAAATGCCCTGTGAAATCCTAAAGGTACTCATTGGTTTTAGGGCCCCTTTGCGCATCTTGGCTGCAAAAAAGTGTCACACATGTGGTATCGCCATACTCAGGAGAAGTAGGGCAATGTGTTTTGGGGTGTATTTTTACATATACCCATGTAAGGTGAGAGAAATATCTCTGTAAATTGACAACTTTATATAAAAATTTTAAAAAGTTGTTGTTTACAGCGATATTTCTCACACAAAGTATGGGCATATATAAAAATACACCCAAAACACATTGCCCTACTTCTCCTGAGTACGGCGATACCACATGTATGACACTTTTTGCAGCCAAGATGCGCAAAGGCCCTAATTCCCATGAGTACCATAGTAACATAGTATATAAGACCGAAAAAGACATTTGTCCATCCAGTTCGGCCTGTTTCCTACAAGTTGATCCAGAGGAAGGCAAAAACCCCTGTGAGGCAGAAGTCAATTTTCCTCACTTAAGGGAACCTGTCACCAGGATTTAGTGTATAGAGCTGGGGACATGGGCTGCTAGATGGTCGCTAGCACATCCGCAGTACCCAGTCCCCTTAGCTCTATGTGTCTTCATTGCGTCAAAAAGGATTTTTGTGATATGTAAATTAGCCTGATATGAGTCCTGTGTCCGGAGATGAGTCAAACTTCCTGAGTGCAGCACCGCCCGCGTCCTCGGAATCTCCTCCTTACTGGCCGACGTCACATAGCTGGAGCGCGAAATCTCGCGATGCGCGAGCTAGCGCATGCGTAGTTTGTTCCCTGTGCTGATGCCAGCACAGGATAGGAATATGATGCCGACACTGCGCATGCGCTAGCTCAGCGCATCGCGAGATTTCGGCGCTCCAGCTATGTGACGTCGGCCAGTAAGGAGGAGATTCCGAGGACGCGGGCGGTGCTGCACTCAGAAGTTTGACTCATCTCCGGACACAGGACTCATATCAGGCTAATTTACATATCACAAAAATCCTTTTGACGCAATGAAGACAGATAGAGCTAAGGGGACTGGGTACTGCGGATGTGCTAGCGACCATCTAGCAGCCCATGTCCCCAGCTCATACACTAAATCCTGGTGACAGGTTCCCTAAGGGAAAAAATTCCTTCCCGACTCCAATCAGGCAATCAGAATAACTCCCTGGATCAACGACCCCTCTCTAGTAGTTATAGCCTGTAATATTATTACACTCCAGAAATAAATCCAGTCCCCTCTTGAATTCCTTTATTGTACTTACCATCACCACCTCCTCAGGCAGAGAGTTCCATAGTCTCACTGCTCTTACAGTGAAGAATCCTTTTCTATGTTTGTGTACAAACCTTCTTTCCTCCAGACGCAGAGGATGTCCCCTTGTCACAGTCACAGTCCTGGGGATAAATAGATGATGGGACAGATCTCTGTACTGACCCCTGATATATTTATACATAGTTATTAGATCTCCCTCAGTCGTCTTTTTTCTAAAGTGAATAACCCTAATTTTGATAACCTTTCAGGGTACTGTAGATCCCTCATTCCAGTTATTACTTTAGTTGCCCTCCTCTGAACCCTCTCCAGCTCTGCTATGTCTGTCTTGTTCACAGGAGCCCAGAACTGTACACTGTACTCCATGTGTGGTCTGACTAGTGATTTGTAAAGTGGTAGGACTATGTTCTCATCACGGGCATCTATGCCCCTTTGATGCAACCCATTATCTTATTGGCCTTGGCAGTAGCTGCCTGACACTGGTTTTTGCAGCTTAATTTGCTGTTTATTAAAATTCCTAGATCCTTTTCCATGTCAGTGTTACCGAGTGTTTTACCATTTAATATGTACGGGTGACTTGCATTATTCCTTCCCATGTGCATAACTTTACATTTGTCAGTGTTAAACCTCATCTGCCATTTTTCTGCCCAAGCCTCCAATCTATCCAGATCCCTCTGTAGCAGAAAACTGTCCTCTTCAGTGTTAATTACTTTACACAGTTTAGTGTCATCTGCAAAAATAGATATTTTACTGTGCAGGCCTTCTACAAGATCATTAATAAATATATTGAAGAGAATAGGGCCCAATACTGACCCCTGAGGTACCCCACTAGATACAGTGACCCAATCTGAGTATCTACCGTTAATAACCACCCTCTGTTTTCTGTCACTCAGCCAGTTACTTACCCACATACAGACATTTTCTCCCAGTCCGAGCATCCTCATTTTATATACTAACCTTTTATGAGGTACGGTGTCAAATGCTTTGGAGAAGTCCAGATATCGACATCCATTGATTCGCCGCTGTCAAGTCTAGAACTTACCTCCTCATAGAAGCTGATTAAATTTGTTTGGCATGACCGATCCCTCATGAAGCCATGCTGATATGGCGTTATTTGCTTATTTTCATTGAGATACTCCAAAATAGCATCTCTTAGAAACCCTTCAAACAGTTTACCAACAATAGATGTTAAACTTACCGGCCTATAATTTCCAGGCTCTGTTTTTGGACCCTTTTTGAATATTGGCACCACATTTGCTATGCGCCAATCCTGTGGAACATTCCCTGTTATTATAGAGTCCGTAAATATCAGAAATAATGGTCTGGCTATGACATCACTTAATTCCCTTAGGATACGGGGTGTATGCCATCCGGTCCTGGCGATTTGTCTATTTTAATCTTTTTAAGTCGCTGTTGTACTTCTTCCTGGGTCAGACAGGGCACTTTTAATGGGGGATTTACTGTTACATTCTGCATTTCATCTGACAGTTTATTTTCCTCAGTGAATATAGTGGAGAAAAAAATATTTAATAGTTTTGCTTTATCCTCGTCGCTCTCTGCAACACCCCCTCATTGCTATGTAGAGGGCCGACTCCTTCAGATTTATATTTTTTACTATTTATATAATTGAAGAACATTTTAGGGTTAGTTTTACTCTCTTTGGCAATTAATCTCTCGGTCTCTAGTTTGGCAAATTTTATTAGTTTTTTACATATTCTATTTTTTTCCTTATAGTTTATCAGTGCTTCCTGACTCCCCTCCTGTTTTAGCGATTTATATGCTTTCTTTTTGTCATTTATTGCCTTCTTTACGGTTCCATTTATCCACATTGGTTTCTTATTGTTCCTTAGCCTTTTATTCCTATAAGGTATGTACCTCTCACAATTAGATGATACAATGCTTTTAAAAAATCTCCCATTTTATGGTTGTATTTTTATTTTTGAGGACTTTGTCCCAGTTAGTTAGGCTCTACCTGAGGCTTGCATTATTAAGTGGCTGCTTTCATAAGTGGAGTCAAAGAAACCGGAGTTCTACTGCTGAGTGTCTTTTTGTTGGGACTGCAAGTGTCTGAGTGTGGTGTGAAGCTGCTTACCTAGAAAGTTAAGTACTTGCAGTTTAGTTCAGCCATTTATAACTGCTTTTTTTCTCTCTGTTGTGTAGTGTCATTTAAAGCAGTTTTTTTTTTCTCTGCTTGGTGAGGGGGAGTGGCTTGGCCTAACAGGTGCTATAAATTAGACCACTCAACTCTTCCAGAGCCTGCTCTACCTGAGGCTTGCATTACTAAGGGGTTGCTTTCATAAGTGGAGTTAAAGAAACCGGAGTTTGAGGAGCACGAAACAGAGATTCATTAGATCATCCTTGTATACAGTTGGTTTGATTCTAGCTAGTCTTCCTACTGCTGTAAGGGACCACAGTAAGTAAGAATCTTTATATCACTGCTCTATATTGTATTTATTTATTTTTTTCCCTCTCTTTTCCTGTGTAATCCCCATTTAGTATGACTTCCATTATTGACAGCGCCTTCCAGTGCACATCTTGTATGATGTATGCAGTCCTGGAACAGCCGTTCGAGGGTATATATATTTGTTCAAAATGTGAGCAAATTACCCGTTTGGAATCGCACATCGAGTCTCTAAACAGGCGAGTTGCAACACTGAAAGCCACTGACAATTTGGAAAGAGTTTGCTGCTCACTGAGCAAGCACTCTATGGGGTAGATGTGGGGAGGGTGGTAGCGAGGAGGCTGAGGAGAGTGAGGTAGTTAGTTGGGCAACAGTAAGAAAGCGGGGTAGAGGGAAGAGTGCCAGGGAGGCTAGCCCTGATCTGACACACCCCAACAAGTTTGCACGGTTGGCAGATGAGGGGATGACAGTTCAGGGACGGCACCACTGCAGCCAGACACTTCCTCTGCCAGTCAGGGAAATGTCAGCTCCAGTAAGCAGGGGACCAGGAGAGCAGGGCAGGCCAGACAGGTGCTGGTAGTGGGAGACTCAATTATTAGGGGTACAGATAGGGCAATCTGTCACAAAGATCGTGATCGCCGAACAGTGTGCTGTCTTCCTGGCGCTAGAGTTCGACACATCGCGGATCGGGTTGACAGATTACTGGGAGGGGCTGGAGAAGATCCAGCGGTCATGGTCCATATCGGAACCAATGACAAAGTTAGAGGAAGGTGGAGAGTCCTTAAAAATGATTTCAGGGATTTAGGTCAAAAGCTTAGGGCAAGGACCTCAAAAGTAGTATTTTCTGAAATACTGCCTGTACCACGAGCCACACAAGAAAGGCAGCGGGAGATTAGGGAGGTTAACAAGTGGCTCAAGAACTGGTGTAGGAAGGAGGGGTTCGGGTTCCTGGAGAACTGGGCCGACTTCTCTGTTGGCTACAGGCTCTACCGTAGGGACGGGCTGCACCTCAATGGGGAAGGGGCAGCTGTGTTGGGGAGAAAGATGGCTAGAAGGTTGGAGGAGTGTTTAAACTAGGGACTGGGGGAGGGTAATTACGTTATAGGAGGGGAAGATAGTGCAGATAGAGACCAGGGGCGAGGTAGTGTGTCTGGGGGAGGAATGGAAGGGGGACTAGAACAGCTCAGAATGAAAGATGTAGGGTAAAAATACACATAAACCTGTCAAATGTATGTATACTAATGCCAGAAGCCTGACTAACAAGACTGGTGAACTGGAATTAGTGATGTGTGAGGAGGACTATGACATAGTGGGAATAACTGAGACATGGCTGGATGATAGCTATGACTGGGCAGTTAATATAAAAGGTTACAATCTGTTTAGAAAGGATCGTCAAAACCGGAGAGGTGGAGGGGTCTGCCTCTACGTGAAGTCCTGTCTAAATCCCGTAATTCGAGAATACATCTCTGAGGGACATGAACATGTGGAGTCACTGTGGGTAGAAATACATGGAGCAAAAACAATAATAAAATACTAATAGGAGTGTATTATAAACCACCTAATATACCAGAGTCCACAGAAAATCTATTACTAAACGAGATAGACGAGGCGGCAAATCATAATGAAGTCGTTATCATGGGGGACTTCAACTACCCAGATATAGACTGGGAAACTGAAAGCTGTACATCCCAAAAAGGAAACAGGTTCTTGGCAATAGCCAAAGACAATTTCCTTTCCCAACTGGTTCAGGACCCAACTAGAGGGACGGCCATACTAGACTTAGTATTAACCAATAGACCTGATAGAACAACAGATGTGCAGGTTGGGGGACACCTGGGAAATAGTGACCATAACGTTATAACCTTCAAATTATCCTTCAAACGAGAGTTTCTAAAGGGAGGAACAAAAATACCAAACTTCAAAAAAGCAAAATTTAGCCAACTAAGTGAGGCCATAGGCCTAACTAACTACCTAACTACCTTTAGGATTTCACAGGGCATTTTTACGTATTTGGATTCTCACGCTTTAGGACCCCTAAAATGCCAGGGCAGTATAAATACCCCACATGCAGTATAAATACCACATGTGACCTCATTTTGGAAAGAAGACACCCTAAGGTATTCCGTGAGGGGCATGGCAAGTTCACAGAAAAAAATTTTTGGCACAAGTTAGCGGAAATTGATATATATATTTTTTACAAAGTCTCAAATTTCCACTAACTTGTGACAAAAATAAAAATTTTACATGAACTCACCATACCCCTCACGGAATACCTTGGGGTGTCTTCTTTCTAAAATGGGGTCACATGTGAGGTGTTTGTACTGCCCTGGCATTTGAGGGTCTCCGCAATCATTACACGTATGGCCAGCATTATGGGTTTCTGCGATTCTCCTTATATTGAGCATACTGGTAATGAGATTTTTTTTTCCGTTCATCTTCTGGGCTGAAAAAAAATGAACGGCACAGATTTTTTTCATTCGCATCGATCAATGTGGATGAAAAAAATCTCTGCCAAAATCAGTGACTGCGGTGTGGTGGGCTGGGCGCTAACTACCTAACAAGTAGCTAGCTAACTGGCGGTGACAAGGGACCCTTATGCCCCATTCACACGTCCGCAATTCTGTTTGCAGAACGGAATTGGGGAACCATTCATTTCTATGGGGACAGACTTTGTCCCGCTCGGATCCGGAATTACGGATCCGCGCTCTGGGTCTGCACTTCCGTTCGCAAAAATATAGAACATGTCCTATTCTTGTCCACAATTGCGGACAAGAAAAAGCATTTTCTATATAGTTCTGGCAATGTGCGGATCTGCAAAATGCGGAAAGCACATTGCCAGTGTCCGTATTTTTGGATCCGCAGATCCATGGATCCAAAACACATACGGACGTCTGAATGAGCCTTACAGGGGGTGATTAGTGACAAGGGGGTGACGGGTGATCAGGGGTTAATCAGTGATGGGGGGTGGGGGTGTGTGTGTAGTGATTGGTGCACTTTACCTATGTTTCCTCTGGTGGTCCCAGACAAAGGGACCACCAGACGAGCAGACAGCAGGCATATCAGACGCTGTTTACACATATCAGACGCTGGCTGACACTGTTATGGGGGATCTGTGGGTGACACTGTTATGGGAGATCTGTGGATGACACTGTTATATGGGATCTGTGGATGACACTGTTATAGAGGATCTGTGGCTGACACTGTTATGGAGGGGATCTGTAGCTGACACTGTTATGAAGGGGATCTGTGGATGACACTGGTATGGGGATCTGTGGATGGCACTGTTATGGGGGATCTGTGGGTGACACTGTTATGGGAGATCTGTGGATGACACTGTTATATGGGATCTGTGGATGACACTGTTATGGGGGATCTGTGGCTGACACTGTTATGGAGGGGATCTGTGGCTGACACTGTTATGAAGGGGATCTGTGGATGACACTGTTATGGGGGATCTGTGGATGGCACACTGTTATAGGGGGATCTGTGGATGGCACACTGTTATGGGGATCTGTGGATGGCACACTGTTATGGGGGATCTGTGGAGGACACACTGTTATGGGGGATCTGTGGATGGCACACTGTTATGGGGGTCTATGGCTGACACTGTTATGGGGAACTGTGGATGGGACACTGTTATGGGGGATCTGTGGATGGAACACTGTTATGGGGATCTGTGGATGGAACACTGTTATGGGGATCTGTGGATGGAACACTGTTATGGGGGATCTGTGGATGGGACACTGTTATAGGGGATCTGTGGCTGACACTGTTATGGTGGTCTGTGGCTGACACTGTTATGGGGGTCTGTGGCTGACACTTATGGGGGTCTGGGACTGACACTGTTATGGGGGCACTGTGGATGTCACTGTTATGGGGGGTCTGTGGCTAACACTGTTATGGGGCACTGTGGCTGACACTGTTATGGGGGCACTGTGGATGTCACTGCTATGGGGGAGGGTCTGTGGCTGACACTGTTATGGGGGTGGTCTGTGGCTGACACTTATGGGGGTCTGTGGCTAACACTGTTATGGAGGAATTTGTGGATGACACATAGCATCTTATGCTATGTGTAATCCACAGATCCCCCATAACAGTGTCAGCTGTTTAGTGTGATTGTATGCAGGGGCCGGTGCAGTCAGTGTATTGCAGTGGGCCCGCTCAGAGAGTAGTACTATGAGTAGCTGTAATATATAATGATCTTCTCTTCTTAACTCACTACATGGTGAGGCAGGAGGCCGGGCGGGCGGTCTCCTGCCTCACCATGTAGTAAGTTAAGAAGAGAAGATCGTTATTATTATTACAGCTACTCATAGTATTACTTCTCTGAACGGGGCCCACTGCAATACAGTGACTGCACCGGCCCCGCTGCCATTACAATCACACTAAACAGTGCAATACAGTTACTGCACTGGGCCCCGCTGCCATTACAATAGGATGCCGCACTGTAGTATTCAGTGCGCTCTTGAGTATTCAGCACACACGCATGGACGCCACTCACACACGGCTTTTATTAGTATAGATTGTATTCCTTTTTTTCATGTGCCACTTTCCCTAAATCTTTCTTTGGGGTAGACAATAAAATTCAAAGATAGTCAGATAGCAGCTTGTAATTGTGGTATAGTTCCGGTAATGACTTTCTATAATGTAAAGAGGCAACAAATGCTGACCGCCATTCCCTGCGCTAACTGTGCTATGTGTGGTTATCTGGAACCCAAACGATAATTAAGCTTAGAAAGTGGTCATTCTTTCTTGGTAGCCTCTGCTGACCGCCATTCCCTGCGCTTACTCTGCTATGTGACATTATCTGGAACCTAAACGAAAATTAAGATTAGAAATTGGTAATTCTTTCTTGGTAGCCTCTGCTGACCGCCTTTCCTTGCGCTAACTCTGCTATGTTATGTTATCTGGAACCCAAACGAAAATTAAGCTTAGAAATTTGTCATTCTTTCTTGGTAGCGTCTGCTGACCGCCAATCCCTGTGCTAACTCTTCTATGTGACTTTATCTGGAACCCAAACGAAAATTAAGATTAGAAATTGGTCATTCTTTCTTGGTAGCCTGTGCTGACCAGGTCAATTAACTTCTTAGGTGGTCAGATCAGCAGGCCCTTGCTCCTAATGTTTCGGAGGGTCAACTGCAGGCCATCAATGATAATTTTTCAGGGGTGTGTATCATCCCTCCTTTATGTGTAATAAAGGGTGTATTGGAGTGCCGATTCCTTGTAATTTTTGGTAGCACTTGCACTGTATATACAATTTAATATACAGGAAATAATGTTTCCTAACAATTTTACCTCAAAAAATGTTTTTTGTTTTTTTTGAGGGGGCGGGATTTTGGGCGTAATTTTGTCGTTCTGTAAAAGTGGTAGACAACTGGGACAACATGGTTCCCAGCAGCGACATTGGAGTCCTAAATGCACCCAGACATGGTCCCAATGCTGTTCCAGATCCATTTTGGTGGTGTTTCTGTCACTTTCTGACCTTTTTCAATGGACCAGGCACCCTCCCCTCATCCGAGCAGGAAATGACTGGTTGTCTCCCATTGACTTCCATTATACTCGGGTGCTCGGCCGAGCGCACAAATATCGCTATGTGTTTGGACCAAGTACTCGAACACCGAACACTTTGGTGCTCGCTCATCACTATTGCTGATGCAAAACAGGCCTACTTCTCATCTGTCATATCTTCCCTGTCCCACAGCCCTAAACAACTTTTTAACACTTTTAACTCCCTTATCCGTCCCCAGTGCCCCATCCTCTCCTCTTATCTCAGCTGAGGACTTTGCCACATACTTCAAACAAAAGATAGTCAACATCAGAGAAAGCTTCAGTGCACAGTGCCCACAGACCCTCTACACAACTGCTCAGTCCTCTTCTACCAAAACCCATTGCTCCACCATTACAGAAGAAAAACTCTCCACTCTAATCTCCAGATCACATCTCACCACCTGTGCACTTGACCCAATCCCATCCCACCTCATCTCTGACCTCACCACCGTGTTTATCCCAGCCCTAATTGATCTCTTGAACCTATTACTAACCTCTCGTGCCTTCCCCTCTGGTTTAAAACATGCTACTATTACACTAATCCTCAAAAAGCCTTCACTTGACCCATCTTCTTTGTCCAGTTATCGCCACCTATCACTTCTTCCATATGCCTCAAAGCTACATGTCCATTCTGAACTGTCTTCTCACCTCTCCTCCTGCTCCCTCTTTGACCGGCTACAATCTGGTTTCCGACCCCACCACTCAACTGTGACTGCCCTTACCAAAGTCACCAACTACCTACTAACCGCCAAAACATTACTCTGTCCTCCTTCTCCTTGACCTGTCCTCTGCCTTTAACACTGTCCACCAGTCCCTTCTGTTGCAAACTCTCTCATCTCTTGGCATCACTGACCTAACCCTCTCCTGGATCACATCATACCTCACAGAGCAGACATTTAGCGTTTCCCACTCTCACCCAACTCCTCATCTCATTCCCTCTCTGTTGGTGTTCCGCAAGGCTCTGTTCCTAGGACCCCTGCTCTTCTATATCTACACTTTCAGCCTGGGACAGCTCATAGAGTCCGATGGCTTTCAGTATCACTTTTATGCTGATGACACACAAATCTACCTCTCTGGTCCAGACATCACCACCTTACTATCTAGAATCCCACAATTGGGGGTCTATGGCTGACACTGTTATGGGGAACTGTGGATGGGACACTGTTATGGGGATCTGTGGATGGAACACTGTTATGGGGATCTGTGGATGGAACACTGTTATGGGGGATCTGTGGATGGGACACTGTTATAGGGGATCTGTGGCTGACACTTATGGGGGTCTGTGACTGACACTGTTATGGGGGCACTGTGGATGTCACTGTTATGGGGGGGGTCTGTGGCTAACACTGTTATGGGGCACTGTGGCTGACACTGTTATGGGGGCACTGTGGATGTCACTGCTATGGGGGAGGGTCTGTGGCTGACACTGTTATGGGGGTGGTCTGTGGCTGACACTTATGGGGGTCTGTGGCTAACACTGTTATGGAGGAATTTGTGGATGACACATAGCATCTTATGCTATGTGTAATCCACAGATCCCCCCCATAACAGTGTCGCTGTTTAGTGTGATTGTAATGGCAGCGGGGCCGGTGCAGTCAGTGTATTGCAGTGGGCCCCGCTCAGAGAAGTAGTACTATGAGTAGCTGTAATAATAATAATGATCTTCTCTTCTTAACTCACTACATGGTGAGGCAGGAGGCCGGGCGGGCGGTCTCCTGCCTCACCATGTAGTAAGTTAAGAAGAGAAGATCGTTATTATTATTACAGCTACTCATAGTATTACTTCTCTGAACGGGGCCCACTGCAATACAGTGACTGCACCGGCCCCGCTGCCATTACAATCACACTAAACAGTGCAATACAGTTACTGCACTGGGCCCCGCTGCCATTACAATAGGATACCGCACTGTAGTAACCGTGGCGTGTGTGCCAATTGGTCAGTGCGCCGCGCATGCGCTCTTGAGTATTCAGCACACACGCATGGACGCCACTCACACACGGCTTTTATTAGTATAGATTGTATTCCTTTTTTTCATGTGCCACTTTCCCTAAATCTTTCTTTGGGGTAGACAATAAAATTCAAAGATAGTCAGATAGCAGCTTGTAATTGTGGTATAGTTCCGGTAATGACTTTCTATAATGTAAAGAGGCAACAAATGCTGACCGCCATTCCCTGCGCTAACTGTGCTATGTGTGGTTATCTGGAACCCAAACGATAATTAAGCTTAGAAAGTGGTCATTCTTTCTTGGTAGCCTCTGCTGACCGCCATTCCCTGCGCTTACTCTGCTATGTGACATTATCTGGAACCTAAACGAAAATTAAGATTAGAAATTGGTAATTCTTTCTTGGTAGCCTCTGCTGACCGCCTTTCCTTGCGCTAACTCTGTTATGTGATGTTATCTGGAACCCAAACGAAAATTAAGCTTAGAAATTTGTCATTTTTTCTTGGTAGCCTCTGCTGACCGCCAATCCCTGTGCTAACTCTTCTATGTGACTTTATCTGGAACCCAAACAAAAATTAAGATTTGAAATTGGTCATTCTTTCTTGGTAACCTGTGCTGACCAGGTCAATTAACTTCTTAGGTGGTCAGATCAGCAGGCCCTTGCTCCTAATGTTTCGGAGGGTCAACTGCAGGCCATCAATGATAATTTTTCAGGGGTGTGTATCATCCCTCCTTTATGTGTAATAAAGGGTGTATTGGAGTGCCGATTCCTTGTAATTTTTGGTAGCACTTGCACTGTATATACAATTTAATATACAGGAAAGAATGTTTCCTAACAATTTTACCTCAAAAAATGTTTTTTTTTTTTTTTGAGGGGGCGGGATTTTGGGTGTAATTTTGTCGTTCTGTAAAAGTGGTAGACAACTGGGACAACATGGTTCCCAGCAGCGACATTGGAGTCCTAAATGCACCCAGACATGGTCCCAATGCTGTTCCAGATCCATTTTGGTGGTGTTTCTGTCACTTTCTGACCTTTTTCAATGGACCAGGCACCCTCCCCTCATCCGAGCAGGAAATGACTGGTTGTCTCCCATTGACTTCCATTATACTCGGGTGCTCGGCCGAGCGCACAAATATCGCTATGTGTTTGGACCAAGTACCCGAACACCCGAACACTTTGGTGCTCGCTCATCACTATTGCTGATGCAAAACAGGCCTACTTCTCATCTGTCATATCTTCCCTGTCCCACAGCCCTAAACAACTTTTTAACACTTTTAACTCCCTTATCCGTCCCCCAGTGCCCCATCCTCTCCTCTTATCTCAGCTGAGGACTTTGCCACATACTTCAAACAAAAGATAGTCAACATCAGAGAAAGCTTCAGTGCACAGTGCCCACAGACCCTCTACACAACTGCTCAGTCCTCTTCTACCAAAACCCATTGCTCCACCATTACAGAAGAAAAACTCTCCACTCTAATCTCCAGATCACATCTCACCACCTGTGCACTTGACCCAATCCCATCCCACCTCATCTCTGACCTCACCACCGTGTTTATCCCAGCCCTAACTTGATCTCTTGAACCTATTACTAACCTCTCGTGCCTTCCCCTCTGGTTTAAAACATGCTACTATTACACTAATCCTCAAAAAGCCTTCAATTGACCCATCTTCTTTGTCCAGTTATCACCACCTATCACTTCTTCCATATGCCTCAAAGCTACATGTCCATTCTGAACTGTCTTCTCACCTCTCCTCCTGCTCCCTCTTTGACCGGCTACAATCTGGTTTCCGACCCCACCACTCAACTGTGACTGCCCTTACCAAAGTCACCAATTACCTACTAACCGCCAAAACATTACTCTGTCCTCCTTCTCCTTGACCTGTCCTCTGCCTTTAACACTGTCCACCAGTCCCTTCTGTTGCAAACTCTCTCATCTCTTGGCATCACTGACCTAACCCTCTCCTGGATCACATCATACCTCACAGAGCAGACATTTAGCGTTTCCCACTCTCACCCAACTCCTCATCTCATTCCCTCTCTGTTGGTGTTCCGCAAGGCTCTTTCCTAGGACCCCTGCTCTTCTATATCTACACTTTCAGCCTGGGACAGCTCATAGAGTCCGATGGCTTTCAGTATCACTTTTATGCTGATGACACACAAATCTACCTCTCTGGTCCAGACATCACCACCTTACTATCTAGAATCCCACAATGCCTATCTACCATATCCTCCTTCTTCTCCTCTTACTTTCTAAAAATTAACATGGATAAAACAGAATTCATCATCTTTCCCCCATCTTACTCAAACCCGACCCCCACCCCCCAACAACACCTATCTATCACAATCAATGGCTGCACACTGCCTTGGAGTGACCTTGGATTCTGCCCTCTCCTTCCGACCACACATCCAAGCCCTTTCCACCACCTGCCGCCTCCAACTCAAAAACATCTTCCTCATCTGTGCTTTCCTCAACTTTGAGTCTGCGAAAATGCTTGTCCATGCCCTCATCATCTCCCGCCTAGACTACTGCAACATTCTCCTCTGTGGCCAACCATCTAGCACTCTCACACCCCTCGAATCTATCCTCAACTCTGTTGCCTGACTAATCCACCTCTCACCCTGTTACTCCTCTGCCTCCCCCTCTTCCAATCCCTTCACTGGCTCCCCATTGCCCAGCAAATTCAGTTCAAAATACTAAAAAATACATACAAGGCTGTCCACAACCTGTCCCCTCCCTACTTCTCTGAGCTACTTTCCCGATACATCCCCACACGCAATCTCCGATCCTCACAAGTCCTCCTTCTCTCCTCTCCTCTTATCATCTCTTCCCACAATCGCCTCTAAGATTTCTCCTGTGCATCCCCCACACTCTGGAACTCGCTACCCCAACATATCAGACTCTCACCTACAGAGGTGACCCTGCTGCCTCTATACCACTATGACCAACCCTCTCCTACTGTGTCCCTCTCTCATACCATGTAGATTGTAAGCCCTCTCTCCTTTTGTACCATTTTGAAACTCGTCTTGTTCATACTTAGTGCAATTTTCTGTATTATGTATGTATACCTCTCTTCATATGTACAGCGCTATGGAATGAATGGTGCTTTAATAATAACTAATAAATCAATATGCTGTATGTTCATTTTTAAAGGAGTTCTCTGGGAATTAGGAAAATGAAAATACTTCAATATTACTTCATTATAAATATATTCCCAAATACCTTATATTAGTTATAATGGCTTGTTTTGTCTGGGGAGAATCATTAGGAGAAACAAAATGTCCGCTGTCCTATTAGTACACACAAAACCTGTCCTAATCACACAGAAGGACAAGTTACTTCACAACACTAAGATAAAGAGCTGCCTCGTCCTGCTCTCTGCTCTACCTGTTGGGGATTATGATTCTGAATACAGATGATAAGATCTATAGCTGAATCTCAGTTGGAATTGAGTTCATGAGCAGATGTGGCTAATGAGCGGCAGCACTTGTATGCAGTCTCCATTAACACATCTCCATATCACCACAGTCTGTCCTGTCCATCCTTTCAGTACTTTATGTCTCCTCATTAATTCCATTCCCACAAAGATTCAGCTAAATATCATATTAAACTGTATTCAGGATCATAATTCCTGACAAGCAGAGCAGAGAGGAGGATGAGGCAGCTTTTTACCTCAGTGTTGTGAAGTAACTTGTCCTGCTGTGTGATTAGGACAGGTTTTGTGTGTTCTTATAGGACAGTGGCCATTTTGTTTCTCCTAATCATTGCTCCCTAAACAAAACGAGCCATTATAACTAATGAAAGGTATTTGGGAATATATTTATAATAAAGTAGTATTATTTAAGTATTGTAATATTCTTAATTCCCGGAGAACCCCTTTAAGAAAGGAGGGAAATATCTGTCAGTTTTTCGTGAGTCTGTGTTAGTGTACTCTTAGCCAAATTTGTCAAACAAAGCATCCTATTTATTACCTTTGGCACAGCTTTAAAGTGGTTTTCCCAGAATTTACTACTGATGGGCTATTCTCTGGGTAGGTCTTCAGTATCTGATCAGTGGGGGTCTGACACCCGGGACCCATGCCAATCAGCTGTTTGAGATGGCTGAACTCACAGTAGCATTGTGTCCTTCTCTTGCTTTTCCTAGGCAGTGTGATGTCATGTTCATCATTGCATGGCCTAGGCACAGCTCAGCCAAATTGAAGTGAATGGGACTGAGCTGCGATACCAAGCACCGCCACTGTATAATGTGTGGTGCTGTGTTTGGTGAGCACAGAAAAGGTCACATTTGTGACTTTTTGCCTTTTTAAATCAAATCACACAATCCAGTTCTGGAAAGTGGTCAAGGCTAGCTATCTTCACTCCAGATTTATCCAAAAGTTGTAAAAAAGTAAGGTGGCATAAAAAAATTTGAATGAGATGTGCAGACAATGGTATGAGGTTTCTGAGACGTTAATACTGATCTACTATCCTTTGGATAGGTCATCAGTATTTGATTGGTGGGGTCCGATTTGCAGGACCCCTGCCAATCAGCTGTTTGAGAAGGCACTGGCAGCCATCTTGCAGCTCACCAGGTACAGCACAATACATTGTATAGTGGCTGTGATTGGTATCATATTCAGCCCCAATCACTTTAAGTCAGCCCCAATCACGTCTGCAAATGGGTCCGCATCCGTTCCACAATTCTGCGGAACGGGTGCGGACCCATTCATTCTCAATGGGGCCAGACGTAAAGCAGAGAGCACACTATGTGCTCTCCACTTCCGCATTTGCGGAGCGCGGCCCGAACTTCCTGGTTGCGGCCCCGAACTTCCGGTCTGCTCCTAGGCAAAAGATAGAACATGTCCTATTCTTGTCCGCAGTTTGCGGACAAGAATAGGCATTTCTATGGGGGGTGCCGGCCGGGTGTGTTGTGGATCTGCAATTTGCGGATCCGCCACACACCACGGACGTGTGAATGGGGCCTAATGGGACTGAAAGCGATACCAAGCACAGCCACTAAATAATATGAAAATTTTCAGTTCACTCTTGATAACTTACTTGAGGGGTTTATTTTCCACAAATAGGTCACTTATTGGGTGTTTAAACTGTATAGGGACTTTAGGGTCTCTGCAAATGTGATGCAGCACCCAAAAAAAATTCCAGCAAAATCTCCAAACCTAAAGCCAAATGGCACTCCTTACTTTATGAGCCCTGCTGTGTGCTTATACAGCAGCTTACATCCACATTTATAGCATTTCCGTATCCAGGGGAACCTGCCTACTTCCTGCCTGAATTAATAAAGGGGTATGAGCCTTAGATGGCGGCATCTGAGCACAGAGTGTTGAGTGCTGAAATGTCTTCTGATTATTAAAAAGGTTTTCCGAGATTTAAATACTGCTGACTGAGATTTAAATACTGCTAACCTATTCTCAGGGAATCAAACATCAGGGACCCCGCCAATCAGCTGTTTTAGAAGGCACCAGTACACCTGCTGAGTGCCACGGCCTTCTCCCTGCTCACCAAGCACAGGGTCGTACAATGTATAGCAGCTGTGCTAGTTATGGCAGGTATTCACTTCTTGGGGCTGAGCTGTGCTTAGGCCATGTGACCAATGAATGTGTTGTCACTCGGTCTAGGGAAAGCAACTAGAAGGCCTTGGAACTACGGCTAGTGCCGATGCCTTCATGAACAGCTGATCAGAGGGGGTCCTGGATGTCAGATAGATCATGAGTATTTCAGTCTTGGAAAATAACTGTGGTGTTAAAATGCTTACTCCAACCCTTTAAAGGAGTAGTCTTACATCAGCAAATAGCATTTTTAATGTACAGAAAGTTAATGCAAGACACTTACTAATGTATTGTGCTTGTCCATATTGCCTCCTTTGCTGGCTAGATTCATTTTTCCATCACATTATACACTTTGTTTCTATAGTACAACCACCCTTCAATCCATCAGTGGTGGCCATGCTTGCACACTAGGAAAAAGTACTGGCCTATGTGCGCTCACACAGTCCCGGCCACTAGAGAGGCTGTCACTTTTTCCTATAGTGTGCTAGTACGGCCACAACTGCTGGATAACAGGGTGGTCGTAACCATAGAAACAAGCAGGGTATAATATGATGGAAAAATGATTCAAGCCAGAAAAGGAGGCAATATGGATAATCACAATACATTAGAAAGTGTCTTGTATTAAATAGTGATGAGCGGCAGGGGCAATATTCGAATTCGCGATATTTCGCGAATATTTGGGCAAATATTCGCCATATATTCGAAAATTCGCAAATTCGTAATCTCCAGACATTATTTTCTTGTTTTCTTGTCTAAAAATTCGCATAAACTGGCATTTAAAAGATACCTTTTAAATTCCAGCTTATGCAAATTTTTATGCTAATTTATGCAAATGTGTATGCTAATTTATGCAATTTTTTATGCGATTTTTCGCAAACAAGAAAATAATGACATTATTTTCTTGCATGCGAAAATTTGCATATAAATAATTCGCATAAAGCGAATATTCTCAATTGCGAATATATTTTGCGATATTCTAAATATTTGCGAATTCTCGAAGTGCTGATATTCGCAATTAAAATTCGCAATTCGAAAATTCGTGATCAACACTAGTATTAAATTTATCTACATAATAAATGCTGTTTGCTAAAGTGAGACAACCCTTTTAATACCTTAAGGGGCGAGGTTTTCCAAATAAGGTCACTTCTTGGGGGATCCATTTATAATTTCACAGTAGAGCATCTACAGTTGTAAGCATAAGAGGTGTAGATCACCACACTGGGCTTTAAAATGCGAAAAAACGATATTATAGATATACAAATTAGTTTTGTGCCCAGCCGTGCTCCGAATCCTGGATCCCAGCGCCGCCCCTCTCTTAATTTATTCACTGCACTTCTTTTTTTTTTATCTTCTGAAGCTGCTCATTATCTCGCGCAGGCGCAGTTAGTTGGAGCACTCGCGAGATTACGAGCGGCTTCAGAAGATAAAAAAACAGAAGTGCAGTGAATAAATTAAGAGAGGGGCGGCGCTGGGATCCAGGATTTAGAGCGCGGCTGGGCACAAAACGGCGACAGACACTTGGGCACAAAGATACCGATACTGGTAATTTGTATATCTATAATATCGTTTTTTCGCAATAAATAAACCACAGGCCCCTTCTCCAGTCCTCTCTCATTATTGGTGGCAGCGGGCAGCACAGGGGGAAGGGAGGGACTGCTTCCTTCTCCCCATGTGCTGCCTTATACCCCGCGTATAAGACGACCCCCGACTTTTGAAAATAATTTCTAGTGTTAGAAAGTCGTCTTATATGCTGGAAAATACGGTATATATTTTTCTTTTTTGAATGAAATACGCCCCTATACGGTTTGAACAGAAATCACTGCAACACTGCAGTGCGTATATATATATATATATATATATATATATATTTTTTTTTTTTTACTGTAATAGGCCCCTATACCCTTTCACCAGAAATAACTGCAGAAGTGACCCGAGAAAATATATTTCTTGTGGGACGGAAATAGGCCACTATACGCTTTAACAACAAAACAATTAAAGAGCGAAGTGCAGTTACATTTTTCTTGTAGTACTGAAATACGACCCTATACACTTTCACCAGAAATGATTTTAGCGTAAATAACAGCAAAAGTGACCTGCGTATATATTTATCTTTTTCCACAGATAAAAGCCACTAATGTTTCCCTGCACTTGCAAATTGTGTTTTTTTTACAATGAGGATATTTCTATGACTCTCCCTAGCATCTGCACACGTCTCTCCCTGCCTGTGAAATGATTCCTCTCTCTATCCTTTCCCTTCACTTATAAATCGCTTTTTTTCAAAATGAGGATTTTTCTATGACTTGCCCTAGCATCTGCACATGTCTTTCCCTGCCTGTGAAATGATTCCTCTTACTATCCTTTCCTTTCACTTGTAAATCGCTTTTTATTACAATGAGGATTTTCCTATAACTCTCCCTAGCATCTGCACATGTCTCTCCCTGCCTGTGAAATTATTCCTCTCACTATGCTTTTCCCTGCACTAATAAAACGCTTCTTTCCTTTTTTTTTATCAATTATTTTTTTACTTTTCCTAGCGCCTGCGTACATGCCTGTCCCTGAACAAAGTACGATACTAAATGTCTGATTCTAAGATGGCCGCCCTATTTATAGGGCTGTGACATCACCGGGATGGCTGGCTGCTGATTGGCTGCATGCATGGCATTATTGGTCATCCCGCCTTCCCAGAGTTCCTTACCCCATGTCCTTACACGTGTAGCCGCCATTTTAGTTGTCATTGTAGCCGCCATGTTAGGAAAAATTACGATTCTTTACCACAAAGTGCAAGGAAATTCGCATTCGTTGTGAATCAAATTTTTCCTGAAATTCTAAACTAATTCCACTTCGTCAGCTTTGATTCGCTCATTTCTACTCACAGAGAATAACTGATACACACGTGCAATGCTGTGTACCAAGTTTTTCTAGTTTTTTGAAAAAAGGAAGCAGAGTTATAAAGCAAATATCTGGATAATTTCTAACTGAAGACGCAGTTAAACATATACATCATTAACTCATTAAGACCACAATCTAAAATGAGCATCTCTTGGCTATACACTTAGAGGTCTCCTCAATCTTAAGTGTGGGTGTTAGTCATGGACTCATCCTCCTAATAATTGCAAGAAATTCCTTGCTAACAAGGGCTGGTAGGTGATAGGCGTGACCTTGAAGTTATAGTAACTTTCCACAAGATGCTCACAGTTCATTACATTTAAAAAAATGGCAGTATGAAGTACAACATGGGGGCTGAGGACACAATATGAAGTCTCAACCCTCACACTATGAGTGGTGTGGTTTCTAAAATGTCACTTCTTGGCAGGTTTCTTTTTTATTTCACCTCAGAGCCTCTGAAGTTGTTGGCCAGTGCATAAATCACCACATTCTCTTCTGAACCCTGCGGCAGCTTATGACTAAGGTTGAGCGAACCGGAACTGCAAAGTTCAGGTACGTACCGAACTTTGGAAGTTTGGGTACCCAGACCTGAACCCAGACCTTTTCACTGAAGTTCGGGTTTGTGTTATTTTATTATTTTCCATTATAACATGGCTATGTTGAAGGGTTAAAAAAAAACCTCACCTCATCCACTTGATCACGCAGCCAGTATCCTCTTCTTTTTTCTTTCTGCAAGACCTGCAAAAGGACCTGAGATGACGTCATCGCAGGTCCTGCTGAATAAAGATAGAAGTAGATACCGGCTGCATGATCAAGTGGATGACGTGAGTTTTTTTAATTATTTCTAACCCCTCAATGGCCATTTTATTTAGCATTGCTGGTAAGCAGATGTTAGGTTTTTAAAAATGCCACTCACTTAGGAGCTGAGTGAGTGCCATAATCGGTGGGCATCAGCTGTTCTACACATCTGGAATCCACCAGCAGTGTCTGTCTGTGATTGAAAACAACAGATAGTTGACATGGTCAACTGTGATCTCAAAATCTGAGAAGTCAATTTTGGGGAAGCAGCTGCTTTTGATGCCTTTACAATTTACCTTTAACAAGATTTCAGGAGTTGTTTAGTTGCTTTTGGAGCCTGGAGCCTTGTGAAGGATCCCATGGGTGCCATAGTAAAATTCGTATTAAGCCTTGCCTCAGATAGGGCTCATAGTAACATAGCAATTTTCCTATAGAGTGCTATGGTAGATCATTGCAGTTTATGTTATAAGTCAGGGATGCTCAACCTGCGGCCCTCCAGCTGTTGCAAAACTACAACTCCCAGCATACCCTAATAGCTGTAGGCTGTCCAGGCATGATGGGAGTTGTAATTTTGCAACAGCTGGAGGGCCACAGGTTGGGCACCCCTGTTATAAGTCTATGAATGAAAATGAGTCATGGCAGTAGTCATCGCTCGTTCTCATAGAGTGTGGACAATCACTGCATGTAAATACTTACTGATTCTTTTACCACAAAACTACCGTATTTTTCACTTTATAAGATGCACTTTTTCCCCCAAAAGTGGAGGAAAAATGGCCATGCATCTTATAAAGTGAATACTAGTGAGCGCTTCCATTATGGAAGCGCTCACTAGTATGCATTAGGTGTGGGGAGTGAAGCGCTATGAGCACTTCCGGTGCTCACCCTCTGTGGTCTTCCTTACTGGGGCCGGCTCTCCACTGTCCTGACCCCGTACAGTCAGGTGACAGTGCAGCGTGGGCCGGAGAAGACATGATTTTTTTATTTTATTCTGACCTGAGGTCTGATGGTCTGGCAAGGAACTCTGGGGAGTCTGACAATGAGGGCTGATCTGAGGTCTGATGGGGGTCTGAAATAAAGGACAGATCTGAGGTCTGATGGGCGTCTGAAATAAAGGGCTGATCTGAGGTCTGATGGGGTCTCACTGTCACGGTGGGTGAGGGAAGGGAAGAAAGCCAAATACAACAACAGTAACAAAACACCAGACTAGGCCCCAAAGCTAGGGAAGAGGGAAAGGTCACCACCTGACAATCCCTGAGCCTTGCCCTGACGGCTGACAGCATAAGCAAATCCTAAAGGTGGAAGTACTCATGCGTTGGAACCTAAGTCCTGCTGAAACTGAAACAAACCCTCAGCTAGGGAGCAGGGGATAGACAACCGGTTCCTTCCACCGCTTCTCCCTGAGGCCTAGTCAGAACACAGAACAAAAGTGAAGGAAGGAGGACTTAGCTTTAGACAGACAGGGAGCAGAAGATCCACCAAACACTAGCTGAGAACTCCAGGAGGAAATATAAACTGCAAGGGCTGCAGTGAGAGGCAGGTATAAATAGAGCCACTAAACAGCTAATGAGCAGAACCTGTGGAGAGGTGGGATCCTGCCCACAACAACAAACAGCAAGGAAAAAGAGAAAGATCTGTCAGATAGACTCACGTGCAGCAAGTCTATCAGATCTTCTCAGGCCTCTCACAGGGCAGGCAGTGACACTCACATTGAGGGCTGATCTGAGATGTGATGAGTGTGTCACATTGAGGGCTGATCTGAGGTCTGTTGGGGGTCCCACATTGAGGGCTAATCTAAGGTCTGATGGGGTCTGAAATAAAGGAGCTGAAGGGAGTTTGTCACCAACCTGAACAGGTTTAAACCAACCACATAGACACAAATATTAACTGTGTTTAGTTTTTCAGATCTTAAACCGGTTACTGGTGCAAAATCAGAGCATGCACACTGGATATCTCTTTGCCTCTGCCCACAGTGGGCAGAATACTGCCCATGCCCGGACCTGGCGCTGATGCATGAAGGGGCTGCAGAGAAATATCATGTCACAGAGACACAGGGCTGGCCAGAGCTTACTAAGAGGCAGAGTTAGGCACGAGTAAGGCAGGGGAACCTGGGTACTTTCAGCAAACTCTCCGCCTCTGGGCACTTGCGATTAGCATATCATAGAAACAACATTTTTGGAAGATCTGAAAAACGAAACAAAGGTGACATCTGTGTCTTTGTGATCGGTTTAAAACTGGTCAGGTTGGTGACAGTCCTTTCAAGCTCACACTGCTAGCAGATCTTGGTGCAAAGGGTTTGAATCCCTCAGTGATACAATATCATTTATTGCAAGCCAAATAATATACACGTACTCAGTGTTTGGATGCTCAATAAGGAATTAATTTAATTTCAATCCTAAAATAGAATTAACTTACATAAAACAGATTTAGCACAGTCTGAGAGCTAAAATACTGTGTCATTTCCCAGGGCTGAGCGTTCTTCACAGTGAAAATGAACCTCACCCCAGGAACAGATTGCACTTTTTTTATTCACAGATTGCTTTTAGAAACTCCAGGTTACTGATTTTTCACACACAGGCCCAGATTTATTAATCCTATAGATGGTGTACACTTAAGGTGGATTTAGACACACCAATAATTGTCCAGATTGCCGGGGACGACGGTTCCTGCGTTGCTGATTTTGCTCATTCATCAGGTGATCCTGTCGTTCGCGCAGGCACCACCGATCATGGCTTCTGAGCAGCAGATCATGCGGTATAAACAGCGATTTGCTGCTCAGAAGCCATGATTCAGTATGAGGACGAGGGATCAGTGAAGGAGATTGGCGCATTTAAATACAGTGGTCTCCTTCACTAAACGAGCAGCTGACTATAAGGAAGGAGCGCTTCCTTCCCAACAATTGGCTGCTCAATCGGCCCATCTAAATCAACCTTTAGACAGGCTATCTAGACCCGCACCAGATTTATCACAGTGGACCAGGCTGGATGATCTGTTTCAGGGCTGGACATTTTTCACTGACTCTTTGCAAACTATTGGTTGTCTTACTTTGAGATATTTACATCAGAACTGAGCCAAAGTATTGGCACAAAATGGTGCATATTAGGCCCCTCCCACTTTCTATTGAAGCTCTGACTAGTCCCTTTTTTGAGCATTTGGAAAAAAGTGTAGCAACCCTAGATGCACCAATTTGTGCCACTTATCTAGACAGATTTCTATTAAATTTAGGCCACTCTTTCTTTTTGTGAAGGCATATAATATAAAAATTTCAGCGGGGCTCCTGAACTCTGAGCACATTTTGCTCAACTCATAAAACAAGTCCTAATAAAAAAAAAAACCTTGTAAAATCTAAAACAAACGGGGAAACTTAAGTTGTTTTTTACATGTGTTTGGCCCTCAGACATCTCCAAAATTTAGCATTAGATAGCATTGTGAAGTCCGGTAGTGGCACTAAAAAATTATGCCATGGTCGATATTGAATGCATCATCTATTCGAAGGGGTTAAACTGCCAAATGTGCCAATGCAGCAGCCCACTCCAAGAGTCTGGGGGATCCCTTGCCCCTCAAGAGGTATCTACGATTATATGTCCTTCCATTAAAGCAAGTAGTTGTGACATCAGTTGCAGTTAAGCAACAAGGACTTGGAGTCCCCTTTGTAGATGGTATTGCTGGAACCCAGGGTATGAATGCCAGAGTGGAGTAGAGTGGCCTACAATGTCCGAAGTCAGTTCAAAAAGGGGTTGTTGAACTTGGGTTATGAATAAATGGAGTCCAGACTTTGTATTAATGTTGAGGATAGCTTTACTTGGCATAAACTTCATCAAGGAACAAACTCTCAACTTGATCTTGGTCATCAGCAGGTATTGGCTTATCTGTGGCAGGCAATCACTTCTGCAACAATCTCAGCTCTTCTATGCGGTAGCTTTCTCAGCTCTGCTATGCTTAGCTGGGTAAATAGGAACTTTTCCTCTTCTGCTGGAACTTAGGTTAGCTGTAGTCTGTCTATTACTTTAATCCTAGGAATCTCTCTCCCTGGCATCAAGCTCAAGCTTGGGAGGCAATGCAAGCCCAGGAGAGGACAAGCAACCATGAATCACAGTGCTCTGCTAGCCAACACACAGCCTTTTACTAGGAGGGGTTGGCTAGACTGACCTACTGAGTAACTAACTCCTTCCTCTCTAAAGAGGGCTGGAAGGAACTAGAAGGTTCCTCTCCAGAGAAACTATCTCTGCACAGATTTTCTGCCACCCGCTGTTGAACCAGGCTTATTACATGTAAACATCACATTTGCAAGGCAATGAATATACACATTGCAGGAAATGGCAATAAATATGCAGGATAACACAGGATCACACAATACAGATAGTGGGGGTGCAAAAGGAGGTGGTAATGGCACTCTGGGTCATTACACCAAGGTCTCTCATCGTGGCATTGATAGCCAGTATTATGCTACTGATCTCATGGGCAGGGGCGGATTAAATGCATGATAGGCCCGGCCTCTCCCTCCATTTTAGTTTTTTTTTCTGTATTAAGAGGCTGCAGTGTTTTGTGAGCGCCACAGTCTCTTCCTAGGCCATATGACATTACATCCATCTAGGACACAGCAGCACACAATGCTCAACAATAAAAAAAAATACCCAGGAGCCATTGGTTCCTAAACTGAAAAATTTAGAAGCCACGTTTTTAGTCATCAAATTTGAAATACATATAATTATAATAAAAACGACTTGGAGGAGAATACAGCACCACATACCTCTTACATCCAGTGACATCTTCTGTCATGTAGACCTTCTCTTTCCTCTTCTCCTCCGTTTGACCCAGACCGCCATGACAAATTCTTTCAGCCTCATCTTGTCTCTACAGAGTTTGTTATATAGACATGTTTGATTTCTCAATCTTTCCATTAACCTCCCCATCCTGGTGTCCCAACAATGTCATCCTGCTGCCCCTCCCAATACTGTGCCCACTGTGCTATACTGCTGAAAAATGCTCATGGGCAACTAAGCTAGTTCTACTTTACACCAGTTTGATAAATTACCCCAAATGCCCCTATAGGGTCTACAGCAATTATAATGTCCCCTAGAGTGTCCCCAGTAATAATAACAACACCCTATATTGTGCTCCTGGTAATAACACCTGTATAGTGTCTCCAAAAATAATGTCCACTAAGATGTCCCTGTAATAGAAATGCCCCTACAGTGCATATCCTTTAGCAACGTAGCCCACACTGCCCCCATATAATAATTTGTCCCCACACAGTAATTTTCCCCTCACTACCCCCCCATAATAATTTCCCCACAATGCCCCCACATAGTAATCCCTCATAGTAATGTGCCCCCACACTGACCCCACATAGTAATTTACCCCACACTTACCCACATTGTAATTTTCCCCCACACAGTAATTTCCCCCATACTGCCCCCATATAGTAATTTCCCCCACACTGCCCCCACATAGTAATTTCCCCCACACTGCCCCCACATACTGTAGTAATCCCCCCATAGTAATTTGCCCCCACACTGCCCCACATAGTAATTTCCCGCACACCTCCCCCAAATCGTAATTCCCCCACACTGCCCCCACATAATAATTCACCCACACTGCCCCTCACAGTAATTTCCCCCACACTGCCCTCACATAATAATTTCCCCCACATAGTAATCCCCCTCATAGTAATTTACCCCCACACAGCCCCCATATAGCAATCTGAACCCACATAGTAGTTTGGACCCACACTGCCCCCATGTAGTAGTTTTCCCCCACACTGCTCCCCATGCAGTAGTTTGCCCCCACACTGCCCCACATGTAGTAATTTGCCCCCACTGTCCCTTCAGTAATATGTCCTCCTGTGCCTCCTCCAGTAATGTCCCTCCACACAAAAAAAAAAACTAAAAGCTAATACTCACCTGTGTCTAGGCGCTCACTCACTGCTTGTACAGGCCCGGATGGTGAGGCAGGCGCGCACACTTCACTTTGCTGCTTCCGGGCACAGGCACACGTTATCATGCCCGTCTGTGCCTGGATTTTACTACCGCATAGGCCTTAGTCCTACTAGGCCTGAAGCCTATTGATATTGATTGGTAGCGGGGCAGGGAACTATGCGTTTGAAAATGTGTGTAAGAAGGAGACCTAAGTACAGTGTCAAATGACATAATTTTGTGGGACCTAAGGGATCAGGCAGCAGCATCCCCCTGGCAGTGGCACCTATTTTACCCGCATCCACGTACTTAGGACTTAGTTACAGTTGAATACAATGGTAAAGCAGGAAGTTGTTACTGTAGTGATGAGCGGGAGGTGCCATATTCGATTTTGCGATATTTCGCGAATATTCGATTGAATATTCGTCATATATTCGTCGAAATCGAATATTCAGCTTTATTCTATATATTGCGAATGTTACGCGAATTTATATTCGCATTGCGAATTCAACTTAGAGCTCAGTTCCTAATGGTTGTTGCTAGAATATAACGAAGATTGAGAATATAGTGCTATATTCGTGATATTCGTTATATTCTAGCAATACAACCATTAGGAACCCAGCTCTAAGTTGAATTCGCAATGCGAGTAATTCAGGTTATATTAATTGCATTGCGATTACAACTTAGTCAAATTTGTGAGATCATGATTCTCACATCCGACAGTACATTTTAGCATGGAGGCGTTCCCATGCACACGGTAAGTCGGCAGAAGCGGCAACAGGCATTGACTGGAGCAGGCAAGGAGCCAAGAATCCTCCGGACAGGTAAGAACAGCTTTTGGGAAGTGGGAAGACAACCAGAGAGCAACAAAGATTAACAACTTAAAAAAAAAAAAAAAACGCAAATTTGCGAAGTGCCGATATTCGCAAAAAAAATTCACTATTCAAATATTCGTGCTCAACACTAGTCGTTATCTCTCTGCTCAAGCATTCACTCCGTGACAGTGGTTTGGCACAGCCGGCGATGATAAAATAATGTTGTTGAAACATGTGCTAGGTGAGAATGCCCTGTGTGGGGGGCACAGCAGGAGGTAATACACTGTTTTAGGGGCACATCAGGGGATGTCATACTGCATGGGGGGGGGGTCACCATATTAATGTTGTGATGGGGCGGAGTTTAGAAGTTCTATGTGGCGGAGACTAGCGGTACATCAAGGGTCCTCTGGGTTTTGTATGGGACCCCAATAATGCAAATTCTGTGGCTGCATCTGTGAGTTGGACACGATCAGGACAACTTTTGAGCCTGTAGTCACTTTCTACAGAGAAAAACTTTACTCGACCTCTTCAGGTTTGGGCTTACAAATTCTGATACAAACTACTAACTGTTTTAATTGCTGCTATAACAAACATTTCCAAAGGTATGGCGGTGTGTCTGTTAAACAATGAAGGGCACGTGAAGCTTGCTGTAGCCTCATGGCCCCCTCAGTCAGCGGATCATCGAGAGCGTTCTGGGAATCCTACTCCCACTGATCTCTTATTGATGACTTATCCTAAGGATAAGTTGTCAATATTATAGTCCTGAAAACTCCCTTTTGTGAAGTTTCTTCCCTTATTTTTCTGACATATCAGCTGACAAAAAAATATTGTTATTCATTTTGCCACTACCCTTCTGATGTCATAGTTACATGGCAGAGGTGAAGATGTGAGAAAGGAGAAGTTGTGGTGGGTTTACAGCAGTCATAAACTAAATTAGTTGTAAATCAAAATAGTTATGAAGCAATAACCAATTCAGATGCCACAGTTGGCAGCTGCAATGGTTATAGGGGCATATCTCCTGCATAGAAATATGTAGGGGTGGAGTGTGCTTCTTTAAAGTATACTGCTCCCTTTAATTGGAACAGTTTTCTGCCAGTTAAAACAGGATAGTAACACATCTCTTTTTTTTAATCTAAACTGTTTTTATTTTCTGATTGCAGATTTTTTAATTCTTTTTCCTGAACATGATTATGGAGGGGGGAGGGGGGCTGGGGTGGCATCTTGAATGGGTTGTTCTTGGCAAAATTTTGAAAACATTAAGAAAATTGATTTACGGCAGCCCCATGGTCCATAGACACAATGGAAAGGAGGTGACCTCATTGACTTGTATGGGAAAGTTTTCTAGGCATGCTCTGTGACCTGTGCAGAGGTCATTGTACAAGGAAAGGATAGATAAGCTTTTATAATCACCTATTGTGAATGGTGGATCCTGTCTTATTTATACACAGAGGTGATATCTGTACAGAACAAGAAGTGGCGCCTATTATTAGGCTTAGCGACCAGTGCGAAAAATTCAGGATTTTATCTTTTTTGTTAAAATATAGATATTGACATGGAAAATTCAAAATCACATCATTAAAAACACTTAAAAAATATGTAAAACATAAAAACGTGATTTAAACAATAGGACATTTTCTGTTGACACATTCCCTTTAAGTTGTTCATCTATTGTGTCCTCTGTATTCCTATTGGTTGTACTCATTGGTGGTGGTGGAGTGAAGCACAATCAAGCTGATCAGAGTCGTGACTCTCTCTAGAGGGAAGCTGGTGAATCAGGAGAAAGGTGGAGGGGCAAGGGAGGCCAATGGCTGCCCTGATGTACTGTGAATTGGTTGAAGAGAGGAACATTAGATACAGGAGGATTAATGTGCCATCTTCTTCATGTAAATGGATAATGTGTGCAATAAAAATAAATAGGAATATGTATGCATCCACAATTCACAAACTTTTACACTAGAAATAAGCGAACCAGTCGAGATTAGTTTCAGTTCAGGTTAGCCAAATTTTTTAAAAAGTTCGGTCTGGACCCGAATTGGTTCAGACCAACCCAAACCAGGCAAAGTTGCTCCATTTGCCCTGGAAATTGGTATATAACCCCCTCTAGCCTCCTATGACTTTTAGGAAAACTTGTTTTTTTTCTTTCATTTTTTTATGAATTTTTCCCCTCCCCAAGCTCTGGAACGCAATAATAGCAATTGTAAATGATGTCTAAGTGACAGTGACATACATAGCTATGGGTAAACACACATTTGACGGTGTTAACATACTGTACAGCGTGTTTAAAAACACACCGCACCAACACATTTTATGCTTTTTCTGGTACCTTATCAGTGGCAGATGATATTATGGGATAAAAAAAAGTGGCTTGGGGGGACAAGCATACAACATATTGTACAGCGTGTTTAAAAACACACCGCACCAACACATTTTATGCTTTTTCTGGCACCTTATCAGGGGCAGATGATGTTATGGGATAAAGCATCCAAGCATCCAAAAATTATGCTTTGACTACAGGGTTAGAATGCCTGCCCATACAACACGCACGCAAGTGTTGATTGTCAGACTAAAAAGTGGCTCATTGTGAACAACCTTTTAATTGGGAGCAGCAGCAGTGCAGTGTGGATATGGAAAGGGTACGCCACGGATATAGTGGTATGTGGCCGTAATATGGCAGCAGCAAGAGCAGTATAGCATAAAACACACAAGACTGTCCATGGGTTGCACTACTAGTAGTAGTAGTAACAGAAGAGAGTGGGCAGCCACAACCCAATACATCTATACTAATAAAATCCCTGTGTCCCTGACGTCTGTGCGTGTGTGCCGAATTCTAAAGTGCGCATGCGCGGCGCACAGAGAATTCGCCACACACTGCACGGACTTTACAGGGCACAGGAGGCATATGGGACACAGCCGCCGGACAGAGACATGCAGGAGGTAAGCGGCCGTGTCCATAGTGAGCTGACAGGGCCGCCTAAGATGGAGGAGCATGGAGCCTCCACCGACTGCACAGGGCACATGAGGCATATGGGAATGCAGCCCCAGCACAGTGAGGTGCAGGAGGCAAGCAGCCGCGTCCACAGTGATGTGAAAGGGCCGCCAGATAGAGGAGCATGAAACCGCCGCAGGAGAAGCAGCTAGCTCATTTGCATATCCTCAGCTCTGTGTCTTCCACGGCGGTAATGAAGAAAGAGCAGCCGTCCAATGTGTAGGTCACTAAGTGACGCCCCTGCCCCGCCCACTTCATGAATGAAGCAGGCGGCGCAGGCGCATGACGTAGTGACTTGCGCTTCCAGTGCCTGGCCGCCCGCCCGCCTGCCTCACCATGTAGAAGATCATTATTACTCATATGGGGGGATCTGTGGATGACACATAGCATAAGACTTCCCCCCCATAACAGTGTCAGCCACAGACCACCCCCATAACAGTGTCAGCTACAGACCCTCCCATAACAGTGTCAGCCACAGCGCCCCCGTAAAAGTGTCAGCCACAGCGCCCCCGTAAAAGTGTCAGCCACAGCGCCCCCGTAAAAGTGTCAGCCACAGCGCCCCCGTCACAGTGTCAGCCACAGCGCCCCCGTAACAGTGTCAGCCACAGACCACCCCCATAACAGTGTCAGCCACAGACCACCCCCATAACAGTGTCAGCCACAGGCCCCCATAACAGTGTCAGCCACAGGCCCCCCATAACAGTGTCAGCCACAGACCCCCCATAACAGTGTCAGCCCCAGCGCCCCGTAACAGTGTCAGCCACAGCACCCCCGTAACAGTGTCAGCCACAGCGCCCCCGTAACAGTGTCAGCCACAGCGCCCCCGTAACAGTGTCAGCCACAGCGCCCCATACCAGTATCAGCCACAGACCCCCCCATAACAGTGCCATTCACAGATCCCCCATAACAGTGTCATCCACAGATCCCCCATAACAGTGTTATCCACAGATCCCCCATAACAGTGCCATTCACAGATCCCCCATAACAGTGCCATTCACAGATCCCCCCCATAACAGTTTGTCATCCACAGATCCCCCATAACAGTGTCAGCCACAGATCCCATATAACAGTGACATCCACAGACCCCCCCATAACAGTGTCAACTATAGATCCCCATAAGTGTCAGCCACAGACCCCCCCCATAACAGTGTCAGCCATAGACCCCCATAACAGTGTGTCCTCCACAGATCCCCCAATAACAGTGCCATTCACAGTTCCCCCATAACAGTGCCATCCACAAATCCCCCCCATAACAGTGCCAGCCACAGATCCCTTATAAGTGTCATCCACAGATCCCCCATAAGAGTGCCATCCACAGATCCCCCATAACAGTGTTAGCCACAGACCCCCATAAGTGTCAGCCACAGACCCCCATAAGTGTCAGCCACAGACCCCCATAAGTGTCAGCCACAGACCCCCATAACAGTGTCAGACACAGACCACCCCCATAACAGTGTCAGCCACAGACCACCCCCATAACACTGTCATCCACAGATTCCCTATAACAGTGCCATCCACACATCCCTCATAACAGTGTCAGCCACAGACCCCCATAAGTGTCAGCCACAGATCCCCCATCAGTGTCAGCCACAGATCCCCCATAACAGTGTCAGCCACAGATCCCCCATAACAGTGTCAGCCACAGATCCCCCATAACAGTGTCAGCCACAGATCCCCCATAACAGTGTCAGCCACAGATCCCCCATAACAGTGTCATCCACAGATCCCCATAACAGTGCCAGCCACAGATTCCCTATAACAGTGTCAATTACAGATCCCCCATAACAGTGCCATCAACAGATCCCCCATAACAGTGCCATCAACAGATCCCCTATAACAGTGCCATTCCTCATAACAGTGCGTCGGCCACAGATCCCCCCCCCATAACAGTGTGTGTCGGCCACAGATCCCCCCATAACAGTGTGTCGGCCACAGATCCCACCCCCATAACAGTGCATTGGCCACCCCCCCATAACAGTGCATTGGCCCCAGAGGCCCCCCTAAACAGTGTGTCGGCCACAGATCCCCCCATAACAGTGCGTCGGCCACAGACCCCTCCCCATAACAGTGCGCCGGCCACATACCGCCCTCCCCATAAAAGTGCATCGGCCAAAGCCCCCCTCCCCATAACAGTGCATCGGCCACAGACCCCCATAACAGTGTGTTGGCCACAAATCGCCCCCATAACAGTGCGTGGCCACAGACCCCTCCCTCATAACAGTGCGTCAGCCACAGACCCTCCCCCATAACAGTGCATCGGCCACAGACTCCCTCCCCCCTCATAACAGTGCCAGCACTGATGTTCTAGCGCCCGTTATTGTAACGAGCCTAATGTCTAGTTTACTATAAGAAAGCAAGTAAATTATAAGTGAAATCTACACCAGCTCCTAGCTGGTTAAAGCAGCTGAACACTCGTAAACTCCACCAACATTTGATGCAAATTGGTGCATCTTACGTGCATCTAGCATGGCTTATTGGAAAAGGGGTGCGACTTGTTAGGAAAGGAAATGTCCTAATATGTGATATTTAGAGCTACCACAATTCTGGCACAAAATTCTGTCTCAAACTAATCCAACCAATTATCCAGAACTGTACATAATTATCTATCCCTGCACCACATTTGTCATCCTGCCTGAGCCATATTCTTAGGAAACGAGTACGAATATTGTTTAAATGTGTGTTTATATGCCAACTGAGAAAATGATTTTAGCCAAAAATCATTGAAATACAATAATAAAACAATAGCCTCCAAAGGTGACGATTGCCGTTAACTTTCCTGACCATGTGTACAGCAAAAGTCCGGGCTTTAAAGATGGTGCCCGCTCAGATGCTGAGCAGGTGCTATAGCCACCCAGTGCCTGCTGTATTACACAGCAGACACCTGGCGGCATTGTCTATAATATGCGATAACGCTGATCACAGAAATTTAACCTTTCAAATTCCCTGGTCAGTTGTTACCACGGCAACTGAGAGGTGAAATTCCAAACGGCTCCCCAGCACTGAGATCAGGGCTGTTTAGTTACTGTAGCACGCTTGGGCCTTCTGAAGACTCTGAGGCCTGTTAGGAATATTCTTTTCTTTCCCTCTTATTGGTACCCCTGGTACCAGACTTCGGTATTCAGCATGATTTGATTCTTATCTGGCGCCAGAGAGAGCGACGTTGACACAGGACACAATTAGGTGTCGTTCAAAGTCACTCTGAGTCTTTAATGATCTCGTGAGACATATATAGTCCTAATCCAATAACATTATGTTTAAGTTAACCAATCACAGAGTAACACACGTCTTAGCCAGCTACAAATTTCAGTTACTGTATCTTATCTTTCATCAGAGTCAAGGCTATATGTGGGCAAAACACTTAGTTCTTATGAAACAGTTTTCCAAGAACTTTTTACCCCTATGTGTTCCTGTGTGCGTGATGTACTGAGTAGTGTTGAGCGAACAGTTCGAGCATAGTTCGGGTTCATACCGAATTTTGGGGTGTTCGGGACACGGACCCGGACCAGAGCATTTTCAAAAAAGTTTGGGTCCGTTGTTCGGTGATTTCTTCCTGCTTTCTGAAGGGCTACACAGCAGCCAATCAGCTAGCGTTTTACTTCTTGCCCTACTAATGGCATGGCTGTGATTGGCCAAGTGCAGCATGTGACCTAGCCTCTATTTAAGCTGGAGTTAACGTAGCGCCGCACGTCACACTGCTCTGATTAGTGTAGGGAGAGGACTCAGCTTCTGTGAGGGCGAGATTAGGCAGGGAAAAGTCAGCAACAGCACCTAATGAACGGATCGATCTACAACTGTGAATGATTCAACTTCTGCTAGTTACTTGCTCACTGGTTTTTAGGCTGCACAGAGCGTTTTTTTGTCACTTATTTCTGGGGTGATCGGCGGCCATTTTTTAACTTGTGGTGCACCAGAACAAGCTGCCACCAAGTCCATCAATCCATCAATACTAGGTTTTTTTTGCTATATCCTACATCAGGGGCTTGGCTGTGCTTATTGTCACCCCTAGAAACTCAGCATAGCAATTTCTATATTTTATTATGGGGTTAAATTCTAATGCCAAAATACCAATCCCTTAAATCTGGTGTTCCAGCTTTGGCTAGCCAAGTGTAATACTGTCTGCTGTCTGGCAAAGGATAGATTATTTTCTTTGGTGAAATTCAATTGCCAAAATAGCAATACCATAAATCTGGTGTCCCAGTAGTGGCTGGCAAAGTATAATAGTGTCCGGCAAAACATATATTTTGTTCTGGGGTGAAATTCAATTGCTAAAATAGCAATACCCTGAATCTGGTGTTCCAGCAGTTGCAGGCCTAGTTTAAATCTGTCCGTAAGAGGGTATATTTTGTTCTGGGGTTAAATTCAATTGCCAAAAAAGCAATACCATAAATCAGTGGTTGCAGCTGTGGCTGGCCAAGTTTCATAGTGTCCTGCAAAGGATATATTTTGTTCTGGGGTGAAATTCAATTGCCAAAATAGCAATACCATAAATCAGTGGTTTCAGCTGTGGCTGGCCAAGTTTAATAGTGTCCGGCAAAGGATACATTTTTTTTCTGGGGTGAAATTCAATTGCCAAAATAGCAATACCCTGAATCTGGTGTTCCAGCTGTTGCAGGCCTAGTTTAAATCTATCCGTAAAAGGGTATATTTTTTTCTGGGGTGAAATTTAATTGCCAGAATAGCAATACCCTGAATCTGGTGTTCCAGCTGTTGCAGGCCTAGTTTAAATCTGTCCGTAAAAGGGTATATTTATTTTTGGGGTGACATTCAGTTGCCAAAATAGAAATACAGTAAATCTGGTGTTCCAGCTGTGACTGGACAAGTTTAATAGTATCCGTCAAAGGATAGATTTTGTTCTGGGGTGAAATTCACTTGCCAATATAGCAATACCCTGAATCTGGTGTTCCAGCTGTTGCAGGCCAAGTGTTAATCTGTCCGTAAAAGGGTATATTACACTCAAGGTGTATATACAAGTGATGAGAGGGTCATCCTCAATAACTTCACACGCTACCGTGCATCTCCCATTGTATTTCTGCCCGTTAAAGGGTATTTTACGCAAAGTGTTAAAATACAATTGCTGAAGGCATAATCCTACATATTTTTTCACACGCTGCTGTGCATCTCCAAGTGTAAATCTGTCCATAAAAGATACCTTTCCTCCAGGGCCTAAATACTAGGCCTACAATTGATATTCCCCTAAATCAGTGGTTACTGCTGTGCCTGGATTAGTGTAATATGGTATATAAATAAATAGGCAGATAGTGTTAGGAGTCTGTAAAAAAGGCCTGAATTTGAAATCAATACTGAAAATCAATGTGGTGCTTGGTGAATGGTAACAATGAGGAAAACATCTAGTAAGGGACGCGGACGCGGTCGTGGTGGTGTTAGTGGACCCTCCTGTGCTGGGAGAGGAGGTGCCCATTCTGCCACAGCCACACGTCCTAGTGAACAAACTACCTCAGGTTCCAGTACCCGCCAGAATTTACAGCGATATTTGGTGGGGCCCAATGCAGTTCTAAGGATGGTAAGGCCTGAGCAGGTACAGGCGCTAGTCAATTGGGTGGCCGACAGTGGATCCAGCACGTTCACAACATTATCTCCCACCCAGTCTTCTGCAGAAAGCGCACAGGTGGCACCTGAAAACCAAGCCCATCAGTCTGTCACATCACCCCCATGCATATCAGGGAAACTGTCTGAGCCTCAAGTTATGCAGCAGTCTCTTATGCTGTTTGAAGACTCTGCTGGCAGGGTTTCCCAAGGGAATCCACCTAGCCCTTCCCCAGTGGTGAAAGACATAGAATGCACTGATGCACAACCACTTATGTTTCCTGATGATGAGGACATGGGAATACCACCTCATCGGAGTCCGCACGTCTCTGATGATGACGAAACACAGGTGCCAACTGCTGCGTCTTTTTGCAGTGTGCAGACCGAACAGGAGATCAGGGAGGAAGACTGTGTGGAAGACAATGCAGGGGACGATGAGGTCCTAGACCCCACATGGAATGAAGGTCGTGCCACTGACTTTCATAGTTCAGAGAAGAGGCAGTGGTGAGACCGAGCCAACAGCGTAGCAAAAGAGGGAGCAGGGGGCAAAAGTAGAACAGCCGCCGCCAAGAGAGTTCACCTGCTACTGGCCACCGCCACAAGGGACCGAGCACCCTAAAGGCAGCTTCAAGGAGTTCCCTGGCATGGCACTTCTTTAAACAATGTGCTGACGACAAGACCCGAGTGGTTTGCACGCTGTGCCATAAGAGCCTGAAGCGAGGCATTAACGTTCTGAACCTTAGCACAACCTGCATGACCAGGCATCTACATGCAAAGCATGAACTGCATTGGAGAAAACACCTTAAAAGCAAGGAACTCACTCAGGCTCCCCCTGCTCACTCTTCTGGTGCTGCCTCAGCCTCTTCCTCCACCTCGGGAGGAATGTTGGCACCTGCCGCCCACCAAACAGAGGATGTGCCACCGATACCAACACCTGCGTCACCAGGCATCTCCACCATGTCACACGGCAGCGTTCAGCTCTCCATCTCACAAACCTTGGAGAGAAAGCGTAAATTCCCATCTTGCCACCCTCGAGCCCTGGACCTGAATGCCAGCATTTCTAAACTCCTGGCCTTTGAAATGCTGTCATTCAGGCTGGTGGACACAGACAGCTTCAGACAGCTGATGGCCATGGCTGTCCCACAGTATGTTCTTCCCAGCCGCCACTACTTCTCCAAGACAGCCGTGCCTTTTCTGCACAACCAAGTATCCGATAAAATCAAGTGTGCACTGCGGAACGCCATCTGTGGTAAGGTCCACCTAACCACAGATACGTAGACCAGTAAGCACGGCCAGGGACGCTATATCTCCCTAACTGCACACTGGGTAAATGTAGTGGCGACTGGGCCCCAGGCGGAGAGTTCCTTGGCGCACGTCCTTCCGCCGCCAAGGATCGCAGGGCATCATTCTTTGCCTCCTGTAGCCTCCTCCTCCTACTCGGCTTCCTCCTCCTCTGCTTCCACCAGCTCATCCAGTCAGCCACACACCTTCACCACCAACTTCAGCACAGCCCGGGGTTAACGTCAGCAGGCCATTCTGAAACTCATATGTTTGGGGGACAGGCCCCACACCGCACAGGAGTTGTGGCAGGGTATTGAACAACAGACCGACGAGTGGTTTATGCCGGTGGGCCTCAAGCCCGGCCTTGTGGTGTGCGATAATGGGCGAAATCTCGTCGCAGCTCTGGGACTAGCCGGTTTGACGCACATCCCTTGCCTGGCGCATGTGTTGAATTTGGTGGTGCAGAAGTTCATTCACTACTACCCTGACATGTCAGAGCTGTGCGCGCTTCCAGCGTTCACATCCTGCCGCTGCTCGCCGGTCTGCGCTACAGCGGAACTTTGGCCTTCCCGCTCACCTCCACATATGCAACGTGCCCACCAGGTGGAACTGCAGCACGCACGCGTCAGTCGCACTACGGAACAGCACCACTTCACCACCAATGATTGGGCCTCCATGCGAGACCTGTGTGCCCTGTTGCGCTGTTTCGAGTACTCCACCAACATGGCCAGTGGCGATGACATCATTATCAGCGTTACAATACCACTTCTATGTCTCCGTGAGAAAACGCTTAGGGCGATGATGGAAGAGGAGGTGGCCCAGGAGGAGGAGGAGGATGAGGGGTCATTTTTACCACTTTCAGGCCAGTCTGTTAGAAGTGGCTCAGAGGGAGGTTTTTTGCAACAGCAGAGGCCAGGTACAAATGTGGCCAGCCAGGGCCAACTACTGGAGAACGAGGAGGATGAGGTGGAGTAGGATGAGGATGAAGCAGGTTCACAGCGGGGTGGCACCCGACACAGCTCAGGCCCATCACTGGTGCGTGGCTGGGGGGATACAGAGGACGATGACGATACGCCTCCCACAGAGGACAGCTTGTCCTTACCTCTGGGGAGCCTGGCACACATGAGCGACTACATGATGCAGTGCCTGCACAACGACAGCAGAGTTGTCCACATTTTAACGTGTGCGGACTACTGGGTTGCCACCCTGCTGGATCCCCGGTACAAAGACAATGTGCCCACCATACTTCCTGCACTGGAGCGTGATAGGAAGATGCGCGAGTACAAGCGCACGCTGGTAGAGTCGCTCCTGAGATCATTCCCAAATGTCACAGGGGAACAGGTGGAAGCCCAAGGCGAAGGCAGAGGAGGAACGAGAGGTCAACAACGCAGCTGTGTCACGGCCAGCTCCTCTGAGGGCAGGGTTAGCATGGCAGAAATGTGGAAAAATTTTGTCTCCACGCCACAGCTAACTGCACCACCACCTGATACGGAACGTGTTAGCAGGAGGCAGCATTTGACTAACGTGGTTGAACAGCCGATAAAGGCGGAAACTTGGTGATTATGGACCACGATCAGTACTGTAATATGTGTCTGACCCTCCTGAGGGTTGAACAGAGCTATCGGATGTTAAATGGGAACCCCACAGACGTCTTTCTGGGGGAATTGAAGACGATCTTGGAAAAAGGGCTAACCGACAGGGTAATCAGTGTCTCAGAATTTGAATTTATGCTTCCATCGAAGCCACAGATCGCGACATTTTATGGACTCCTGAAAGTCCACAAGGGGACCCATCCCCTTAAATGTCGCCCCATCGTATCGGAGATTGATTAGTTGACACAGAACTGCAGTCTGTACATTGACCAGATTCTGAGGGGATTCGTCGTGTCCCTGGCTTCCTATACCAGGGACACGATGGATTTCCTCAAAAAAATCGAGACACTGGTCTGTGACTCCTCGTCATACCTGGCGAGTATTGACGTGGAGTCACTCTATAGTAGTATTCCGCACCAATGCGGTCTCAAGGCTGTGGCATCCTTTTTATCCACCAGAGGCACCTTCTGCGCTCCACATAACAACTTCGTTATGGCCCTGTTGGAATTCATCCTTACTCACAACTTTTTCCTCTTTAAGGGGAGGTACTTCCACCAGCTCAGGGGGACTGCCATGGGGTGCGCCTGCGCCCCTTCGTATGCCAACCTCTTCCTGGGCTGGTGGGAGGACAATATAGTCTTCCAAGGGCATGATGTATGGTGGAGCGAGAAGGTGACCTTCTGGACCAGATATATCGATGATATATTTGTAATCTGGGAGGGTACACAGTTGGAATTTGGTCTTTTTGTGGAAGAGTTAAACATCAACACCCTAGGGCTCAAATTTACCTTTGAGATACACACACATCAAATTAATTTTCTTGATGTGTCGGTGTCCAAACAGGGTGAGAGATTATCTACAACAATCTTTAGAAAACCAACGGCCACAAATTCTTTTCTTTTCTGGGAGAGCCATCACCCCTTTGCCCAAAAGAAAAGTATTCCGAGAAGTCAGTACCTTAGGGTACGGAGAAATTGCTCCAACGTGGATACGTGTCACTTTGAATCCAGGAAACTACGCAATCGCCTAACCAAGAGGGGATACCCAAAAAAAATTCTGACGGAAGCATTCAAACAAGCCCGCGAGATAGATAGAGAGGTTTTATTATCCCCCAAAGGGCCTAGAGAGGAGAGTGGCCAATTAACCAGACTGATATCCACCTATGACGACGCAAACAGAGAGGTGAAGGGGATCCTGCAGAAATTCTGGCCGATCCTCTTGATGGACCCCTATGTTAAAAAAAACGTAACACAGTACCCAAGTGTGACATATCGGAAGGGCAGAAGCCTGAAAGACAGACTGGTACATAGCCACTATACACAGATGGCTACCCCTGGGTCATGGCTGGAGCGTCGCCCCCTGGGAACCTTTAGATGTGGGTCTTGTTCCATCTGCCCAGTTATAGGGGTCTCCAGGACGGTGACATGCTCGGCCACTGGCAGGGCATATAATATCCGTGATTTTGCCAACTGTCGGAGCAGGGGAGTCATCTATATATGTCAGTGCCCCTGTCCCCGAGACTACATCGGGAAGACCTTCAGGGAGCTACGTAAGAGGATAGGGGAACATGTCTATGACATTAAAAAGAAGAACACTTCTCCAATTGCGGAACACGTGAATGGAGTACATAGGGGAGATCCGCATGTCTTGAAATTTTCCGTCCTGGAGGTAATCCCCCTCCCCACGGGGAGGAGATTGGGATAGAAAAATTCTGCAGAGAGAGGCCGAGTGGATTCATAGATGTAAGTCTCAGAAGCCACTCGGTCTCAATGAGAGATTAATATTTACATGTTTCATCTAAAGGACCCTTAATGGGTTCATGTTTTCTGGTCTGTTCCTTTTTTCGTTGTTTTTTGTCTTCACTTGCCAGAGGAACAATATAAATATATCCATAGTCCCTGACTGGTCATGGGTGCAGGAAAATGCACCCCACTGGGATATCAGTGTTGGAGGAGCCGTATCGGCTCTGTTTAATACTAGGTGGGAGTTTTCAAATGACTCTATGTATCTTTCTCCCCCTTTATGTAGTCGCATATGTGTATGAGCCCCTTTACACAAAGAATCCCCCAGTGGTCCAAAAGGCTCAGATCATCTGATTCTTTTAATCTGTGCCCCATAGACATTGGTATCACTGGAGGGTAGGGACCACTCGTAGAAGCAGCAGCCAATCTATGTCCTCAACCCTCGGCCTCTCTGATAGAACTCTGAAATATAGAGACCTCCATGAAGATATACTTCAAAACCTTTGATCGGGTAGGGTCGGCGATAGGACCCAGGTGCCGGACGAAGGCCTCGGGAGGTTAGGGAAAACGGGGATCCGCTTCTACGCATGACCGGAAGTCCGGTGCGTGTCAGCGCAGCCGGAAGTACTCCGGCGTGCGTTCCACCTACCGGAAGTGCCGGGGTGGGGAGAAGCGGAGCGGCATCTTTTAAATGGACCCCTCTTACCAGCTGCGCACTGCCATCTCCAGCATCTAGACGGCGAGCAGCGGGCCTCTGGATTGACGCCTATCAGAGTAAGTTGGGGAAACTTAGGATGTCTTACCCATGAGTGTCTTTGGGTGTAGCGGTATTGACTGATGTTCATGCGCTATCTTCCTCTAGGTATCAGGGTATGGTGTGAAGGGCCAAACATCTGGGACCCTCCTCTTTGTCCTGACATTGGCTTTCTGCTTTACAACCATCTTGAAAGTAGGTCTCTTTCTATCTACATGTGATGTGGCATCGATATGGTATTTTGGTATCACCCCCCTGAAGAACCCAAGACGGGTGAAACGCGTTGGAGTAGGACGTTTTGTCCAATGATCTTTTTCTTTATTTGATTTCTTTTGTGCCAGGGTCAGCCTAGGGTTAAGGAGGAGAGGTTCGAGGACAGGGAGGCCCCACCACTAGGGGTCGTCCCTGGGCTGAGGATAGTCAGGGCAGGAGCAGGGAGAGGAAACGACCTGCCTGCAGAACTGGAACATCCCCATATGCATGGTAGCATCTAGTTCCCTACACGGCGGCTTAGTTTACCTGGCACTTGTGTATTGATTGCTTTATCATATTTATCAGTGGGAAACCATACATGTTTTTGCTTGTGACGTTGGTGACAATTAGCCACCTTTCTATTCTGTATGCATTAAAAGCTAAGTTTTAGCAGAAAGGATTTTCCGTGATATTAGTGAAACGTTTTTGGTGTAGAGAAATCCTAATATTATCAGCATTATTCAACATTAGTAGTTTGTCCTCTGAGGGCAGGGTTAGCATGGCAGAAATGTGGAAAAGTTTTGTCTCCACGCCACAGCTAACTGCACCACCACCTGATACAGAACGTGTTAGCAGGAGGCAGCATTTGACTAACGTGGTTGAACAGTACGTGTGCACACCCCTCCACGTACTGACTGATGGTTCGGCTCCATTCCACTTCTGGGTCTTCAAATTGTCCACGAGGCCAGAGTTAGCATTTTATGCTTTGGAGGTGCTGGCCTGCCCGGCGGTCAGTGTTTTGTCTGAGCGTGTATTCAGCACGGCAGGGGGCGTCGTTACTGACAAACGCAGCAGCCTGTCCACAGCCAACGTGGACAAGCTGATGTTCATAAAAATGAGCCAGGCATGGATCCCACAGGACCTGTCCCTCCCTTGTGCAGAATAGACATTTATAACTGCCTCCCCCTCAAACATGTATTCTTGTACTCCGGGGCACTTCTTTATTGAATCCTCATTTTTTTAACTTTACCATGATCTTGCGGTGCAACCCAAATTTGAATGAACCTCTCCTCAAGGCGTCGGGGCCTAAATAACTGAAAGTGGCCTGTTACAATGGTGGGTAACATGAAGCCTGAACCTCTGCCATGCGACCTCTCTCCTCTGTCTGGGTGCTGGGGCCTAAATAACTGAAAGTGGCCTTCTCCAGTGGTGGGTGATATGATGCATGATTCTCTGCTGTGGGACCTCTCTCCTCTGTCTGGTTGCAAGGGCCTAAATAACTGAAAGTGGCCTTCTCCAGTGGTGGGTGATCTGACGCCTTATTCCTTGCTGTGGGACCTCTCTCCTCTGTCTGGGTGATGGGGCCTAAATAACTGAAAGTGGCCTTCTCCAGTGGTGGGTGATATGATGCATGATTCCTTGCTGTGGGACCTCTCTCCTCTGTCTGGGTGCTGGGGCCTAAATAACTTAAAGTGACCTTCTCCAGTGTTGGGTGATATGACGATATGCTATGGGACCTCTGTCCAATTGATATTGGTTAATTTTTATTTATTTTATTTTTATTCATTTCTCTATCCACATTTGTTTGCAGGGTATTTACCTACATTTTGCTGCCTTTTGCAGCCCTCTAGCCCTTTCCTGGACTATTTTACAGCCTTTTTAGTGCCCAAAAGTTCGGGTCCCCCATGACTTCAATGGGGTCCGGGATAAAGTTCGGGTCGAGTTCGGATCCCGAACCCGAACACTTTCGGGAAGTTCAACTGAACTTTTCGAACCCGAACATCCAGGTGTTCGCTCAACTCTAGTACTGATGTATAGATAGTGATGCAATTTAAAGCTTATATACAAAATAGACTTTGAACTGTAATAGAACCCTTCAATCCCCTATTAAAAACCATCTACATATTTCTATATAATATGTTTTTTTGATTTTGTTCCTTTCTTGTATTTTCTTTCAAAATATTTCTGTAAATATTGTTGGTAATCCTCTGGAGACCCAGTTTTTTTTTTAGGTATCTGAATGTATGCAGCTTGTGGTGTATCTGGTACTCGCCTACATCTCATAAATGTATTAATTAATGAGGGTATACATTGGATACAGCAACATATAATAATCAAGGAGGCAATTATGATTATAATACTAACAAATAATATTCTTAACCAACTTAAATCCGGCATCCAGCTCAATAACCAGTCCCACCAAGAGGATGAATCAACATCCGTCTTAATATTATTGGCTGTGTCATGTAACGATTGAATATGGGACTGGATTGATCTGGAATGGTCAGATAAATTAAAGCAACACATTCCTTTAAAATCCTGACACCCTACATTATGTTTCAGCAACAAATAATCTACAGCAAATCTGTTTTCCAGCACTGCTCCTCGTAGTCCTTGTAGACTTAATAGTATGTCTGATAAGGCGATAGAGGTATGATTCAGAGATTTGGCCAGGTACATGCAATAGAATTTATAGTACGCACAAACTTGTATATTCTGCACGACTGAGAAGGGGTAGTGTAGAGTCACAGTCTTCTGATAAAGTCTTGGTAACTGATCTATAAGCTCTCCTGATAGGAGGTCAACTGGGAAGGGCTAAAGTCAGCATGGATAACGCACAGGGACCTCCAATAACATTGGCAGGGATGTAATTGTAAGTACTGTTAACACAAGACAAAAACCATCCCTTAGGGAGCATGATATTATAGGTAAAACTAGGTGTCACAATGGTTTTGTTACAACTCATGGAATTATTCAGGGAGCTAGCAGGTCTACTATTCTTTTTACAGATGTCATCAATGTAATCATATACACTATTCTTAGGTAGTCCTTCTTTTATACCTTTATCGTCACAATATAAAGTCATGTCTTGGGAAAATGTAAAACAGGTCTATGTTGAAAGTCACTTTAATAGTCATTATTCTAATATTATCCATGCCATTTTCTAATTTCTGACACTCCCCACAGAAATCATACAAGGGAATACAAGATTGTGTATTGATAGCCCTCGACCAGACTCCAAGGAGGGATTCATCGGGCGTAGGCACAGCAACAACACATGTTTGTATAAGGTCTCGTGGACTCTGTAAATCTTTAAGGCACTTAATGAGCTAACATTTAGGGCCTTCACTATCCTGATTATACTATTCTGTTCAGAATAAGAGGGGCCAGGAACAACTGGATCTTGCTCCTGAGCTCTTTTAGAGACTGTGTGATTATTTGGTGCACCACATAATAAACTCATCTCCTCTGGATGATAAATACAAGTGGTAATGAGTCTGATTGGCAAGAAAACACAAAGATTAATAATAATCAGCAGCAGACAAACAAATCTCCCAGAATATTGTGGGGTCTTCATCTTTAGCCTGTGGCAAGGCTTCTTCTGAGCTCCCTCTTTGTCTTTGTTGGACACCGGAGAAGAAGCCTCAGGGACCCTTTTCACTCTGCTAGCATGAATCCAGATCGGAGCCTACTCTGTGAGAATCTGTTCTAGTGACTGCTACCACCGTGGTAGGGGGTCCGAATGCCAGCTCCTTGGGATCTTTTCCTTTACGTAGTACCCTGACCACCACCGTGTCCCCAGCCCGGAAAGGGTGCGTTGGTTCCTGTGGAAGAGAGGGAGACTTACAAGCAACTTTTTCTTCAGTTTTGCTAAGAACTTTAATCAGTTTTGTGACATATTCTTCCCTAATCTGGTCTATGTCGCCTTCCTGTACCACTAGGGGGTGACTTGCCCAAGGAGTTGGAAAGCGCCTACCCATAAGGATTTCAAAGGGTGACAGTCCTAACCTCTAATTGGGAGTCATTCTTATTTCTGCCAATATAATAAATAGGATTTGTTTCCATTTCTCAAAAGTACCTGCTGTGGCTTTCCTAAGTTTGTCTTTAACTGTTCAATTCATGCGTTCTACAATTCCAGAGCTTTGGGGGTGATATGGGATATGAAATCTCCATTCCACCTGTAGCAATCTGGCTATTTCTCTATTTAACTTGGATATAAATGCTGGCCCCCTGTCACGGCGGGGAATGGGGGAAACTCCCTGCCGCACACTGTCCTCGGCCGCCGGGCCTAAAAACAGGGACAAAGGAGCAGATGACCTCCTGGCATGTCCCTAAAACTTGCCCTGGTCTCCTGGCTGTATGAGCGGACCCTGAAGGTGGGACGGCTCATACCCACGTACCTAAGGCCCTGAACGCCCTGACTCGCCCTCACATGAAATCAGGGCAGAGACCACCTGCTCACCCTAGACCACGGATGAGCAGGAGTCTCCAGAGGCCCCCACAGCAGCCGGGACCCGAACAGTGTGTGCCCGCACGGCAGGCAAGTAACATAGGAAACATGTACAAGAAACCCACACTTACCTGCCGTGCTGAAGATAGAGGATCAGCGCCAGGACCTCCCGGACCCCCAAGCGGACATCAGATGCCTGGGGGGAGACCTGGCCGGGCAGCACACCATCCGGTATTCGCTATACCCTCCGGGTATGCAAGCCCCTTCCGGAGCGTCACACCGTGTCAACAAACACCAAACATACCCACACCATACAACAGCAACCAGGTGGGGAAGGGATACACAGACACTCACCAGGGAAGGAACAACATAGCAAACAATATAACAAATAAGGGTGGCTCACACAGACATCAAGGTGGAAACATACAGCCAAATTCCAGCCATGCTCACACCATGACTGGACAAACAAGACTGACCTTCAGGCTCCACACACTGACACTTAAGGAGGCCTGAGGACACACCCACCATACAAAGCAGCCACACCTTAACCCCGTGCACACCAAACGGGGGAAGTGCACAAATATAAACACGTTGCCAAAGGCAACCACATGCGTTGACAGCGAGCCGCCTAGCACCAAACTCAGGCTGCTCCACTGCCAACACCACAACACACCTTAACCCCGTGCACACCAAACGGGGGAAGTGCACACATACAAACACACGTTGCCAAAGGCAACCGCATGCGTTGACAGCGAGCCGCCAAGCACCAAACTCAGGCTGCTCCACTGCCAACAACACAACGGGGAAACCCACATGTACCAAACACATGTTGCCACAGGCAACCGCCTGCGTTGACAGCGAGCCGCCTAGCACCAAGCTCAGGCTGCTACACTGCCAACAACACAACGGGGAACGAGTCACGACCATACACATGGTCGTGACACCCCGATCTGATTCAATGACCAGAGGACATCCCCATCTCGGAATTATCTGCTGAGTGATAATCCTTGCTGTGGTCTTGGCATCTTCTGCCTTTGTAGGGAATACCTCTGGCCATCTAGAAAACATGTCCACTATGACCAAAGCGTATTCTTGCTTACTCTTTGTCTTGGGGATATGTGTTTAGTCAACCTGTAAATGGGTGAATGGAGTCGTGGGATAATCAAGATGTTGGTGTAATATCCTATGTGGATTACCAGGATTAGCTCGAAGGCAGATCAGGCATCTGCCTATGTATTCTGCAACCAAATGTTGCATGTCTGTTATATAGAAATTTTGGCTCAAAAGGGTGCATGTTGTTTTGATGCTGTTATGCCATACTCCGTGAAAATGTGCTATGAAAAGTGCAGCGCTGTGCTGGGGTATACATGGTTTCCCCTCTTTGCAGATCAATCCAGTTTGTGGATTTTTTTGCAAAACTGGGCAAACCCAGTCGTTTTCTTCTTCCTCTGTGGCATATCTCTGGAGCTCTGTCAGCATGTGTGTGGAGCTTAAGGATGGAGGCTTTAGGCAAGCCATTGCCCAAGGGTCTGGTTCATGAATCCGATTTGGATGTTTTTGGGCCGTTTCTTTTGCCACCTTGTCAGCCAAGGCATTGTCCTGGGAAATCTTGTCTTTTCCTCGAGTATGTGCCGTGCAATGTATAACAGCTATTTGTGAGGGAAGCTGGACGGCAGCCAACAGATCATCTATAAGCTGGGAATGTGATATTTTCTTACCGTCAGCTGTGGTGAAACCCCTGCGTTGCCAGATTACCCCATGGTCCCACACAACCCCGTGTGCACATCTGCTGTCTGTGTATATTGTGACAGGTTTGTTTTTGTGTATTTGACATGCCCTTGTAAGTGCTATTAATTCTGTAGCTTGGGCTAATTGCACTTAAACGGGTCGTGACTCAAGGATAATATCTGGCAGCGTCACTACTGCATATGCTGCACAGTAGACGGTGTCGAGTGGATGTGAACATGAACCGTCTACAAACACTTCTGGTGCGTCTGGTATGGGGGTGGCTGAAAAGTCTAGTCTGGGGGAGGTTTCGTATTCTAGTACCTTGAGACAGTCATGTTCGTCTGGTAAAAAGTCTTCTGTCCCTTTTAGTCCTAGTAATGCATTTAGTATGGGTGCTGGTCCTGCCGTGTGTGAGGCATATTTAATCTGTAATGATGGATCACTGAGTAAAAGGACTTCATATCCTGGCAATCTTTGTGCTGACATGTGCTGCATATTAATACCTCTGAGTAGTCCCACTAGGTCATGGGTAGTATGCAAGACAGTGTGGTGTCCCAGTGTAAAGGGTGTGGCCAATTCCACCATCATCGCACAGGCCGCAAGAGTACATAGACATGCCGGCATCCCATGTACAGGGACAGGCATTACCTTTGAGAAAAAGGCACAAGGACGTAACTTTCCCCCATGTTCTTAAATGAGTACCCCCGCCATGGTTTTACAGTTTTGTCATGCAAACATGTGGAATGGTAGGTTATAATCAGGGAGGCCCAATCCTGGGCTTTCTTTTGAACATCTTATTAGCTCTGGGGATTCTTCCAGAGTGGCTTGCCTCAAAATATTGTCATAATAAGAACAGTCGGGGATCCATTGTCTACAGTAGTTTATCATACCAAGAAAGGACAGCATTTCCTTCTTGGTGCGCGGGCTGACCAGGCCCGCAATAGACTGGATTCTCTCGGGACTGATTCTTCTTTCCCCCTGTGTGAGGACAAAGCCCAAGTATCCAACCTGCTGTTTGCACCACTGCAGTTTCTTTAACGACACTTTATGACCACATTCTGACCATCATGTACACTTGCCTCCACTGACATGCTGCACAACAGTAGATCATCAACATACTGTGTCAGGATGGAACCTTGGGGGGGAGGGGGGGAGGTGCCAGTGTTTCAAAGTGGCTTGGAGGACAATGCTGTACACAACTGGTGAATCAGCATACCCCTGTGGCATTCTACCCCAGGTCAGTTGACGCCCCTCAAAGGAAAAAGCAAAAAGGAGTCGGGTACTCTTATTAACTGGGATTGAGAAGAAAGCATTTTTCAAATCAATCACGCTAAAACAGACGGCTTCTGTGGGGATGGAGAAAAGGAGAGTTGTGACATCAGGAACCACCGGGGCTATGGGCACAATGAGATTGTTGATTGCCCTCAAATCCTGGACAAAGCAGGTAGTACCATCTGCCTCTGTCACAGGATTAATAGGGGTGGAGTAAGGTGAAATCACCCCCTCGAGGATTCCTTTTTTCAGAAATTCTTCTATCATTGGCCGTAGCCCCTCAATCTTTTCCTTGGACAGTGGGTATTGCTTTTGATACACTGGTGTGGCATCGGGTTTAAGATTGGCTTGATAAGGTGTGCAATCAATCAGGCCTGTGTCATAGTCGCCCGACCATAGTGAAGGGTTTATGTCTCCTAGCTCAGGGTGGTCCTGTAAACTAACAAAAGTACATATAGCCGGGGTCACTATGGGCATGGTGGCTGAGTGAATACTTAGTCCGTCATTTTTTACTGTCACCCCCAAGTCCAACTTTGCAAACAGGTCCCTTCCTAATAAACTTACAGGGCAATCCGGTATGATGCTGAAAGTATGGTCCGTGATGTATTCACCGTCCTCTGTCTCTATTGGGAGGGCACTCGTTTTATATGTTTATATGTTTTAGTTAATACCCCGTTGATTCCCATAGAGGGGTCAGACTTTCTTAAAGGTCCCTTGTACATGTCTTTGTTTAACACACTGGAGGTGGTGCCGCTGTCTACCATGAATCCTACCTTCTTCCCGCAACTTTAAGAAAAATAATCGGTGTATCTTTCCAGTGGGTGGTGACCTGTGTGAAAGCTGGGGTGACTCCCTCCGGGCCCCGTCAGTAGGATTGTTGATGATTCCAATAAATGGGGAACCTGGGCTGAGTCTGTGTACCCTGTCTATCTGTATTCTGTCCCCTTTGTGTCATGGGCTGTTGTTGGCTGTGTGCTCCCCGATTCTGCGTGTCTCTCCTGGGCATTGTGCACTAGCCCAATGTCCCTCCTGTCCACAGTTATAACAGCGGTTATTCATGGTTTGGAAGTCTTGGTTTCTATCACTTGATCTATGAAAGTTTCCTGCTGTCTTTCACTTGTTTCTCCCTCTTCCTCTGTTCCCTGCATACGCATGTGTGGGGGCAGTGGATTTGCTAATGTCGAAACACCCTGCGGCTTCCTTTTCATAAAGGTGTTTTTCAAATTGATCTATGCTGTCTGAAGTCCACGTGGAGACGTTCTGTTTTACTGTAAGCATTAGCCTATCAGATAGATTGTTAATAAATGTGGAAATAATTAGACTGTCATTCTGGAGAACCGGTAGCCCCTCCAATTTTCAGCAATCCATAAATCTCCTCCAGAAATCAGTATCGCTTTCTGAGGGTTTTTGCTTACATGCTACGGCTACTGGGAGTGAAGACTTTTGTTTAAATACCTCTATCATGTGTTCTTCTATCTCCTTCCATATTAGCTGTTGTCCGTGCTCAGTGTTACAGATATAGTTCTTTGCGTTAATATTGGGGTCTATTTCTGATACTGTTGCTACCTTTTTTCCAATCCCATGAACTGTGGGAACCCACTATTCCGTCAATTATGAGTCTGAGGTCTTCTTGGGTGAAATTTCTCCCTTTACAGGCTTTCTTTAAAAAAGCCACTGTGCCAGACGGAGCCACAGGAGGCTTGGGTCAGTGTTTAATAATTTTATTAAGGTCATCTATGTCCAAGCCTTTTTCATCAGTTGATTACCAACCTTGAAAAAAGGCATGGATGTCTCGGGTCCCCTGGTCTCACTATCCTTTTCCTCTTTTCCCTTGTTCCTTAACTTATATCTCGATACAGTTGGGGGTGTGGGTTGTTTGTGGGTTGTTTACTAACTGCGGGTCCTACTATTATGTGACTGGCTGCTATTAAATCCTCTTCTTCATTATTTTTATATTGCTGTAAGGATGGGTAGAGAAAGAGGGGTGTGTGAGGGGGTGGTAGGGGCGCTGAACAGTTAATTTTATGTACATATGAAGGTGGGGGATACATCTGATGTTTTTTTTATCATTTTCCTTCTTAGTCTGTATCTCATGTAGTTTTCTATCGTCTTTTGATCTATTAAAACCTTTTCTCTTACACATGCTGGGGTCATACCAGTGGGGAGCTATCTCTAGCCATTGTTCTCCTCCTTTCTGCATATAATCCATATGAAGGGTCAGGTTCAAAATACGGCCAGGCGGCAGTGTCGCCTAAGCATAGACCCTTGACCATGTCCATGTGATATATGCTAAATTCTCCTTCCCTGGGAAAGGGGTCTACCGCTTCCATTGCCTCTTTCCTCCCTGCCAAATGATCTACCCATGGGTTAACAAGGTAATATTTTGTAGGACTGACTCGGGCAACATATTGTTTACATGTTTCTCCTGGTTCTGGTTTAGGGTATTCTGTCTTAGATTTTTGACTACCCATTATCAAAACTTATTTTCTTACAAAAAGAATTCAAAACAGTAATAGCAAAAAACAAAACAGAATGTTAGTCTTGGGACGACAGCTGTACACTTACGACCCAGCCTGTCACTTCCCCTTATATAACTATGTTAGACAAAACAACTTATCATGCAAAACTTCTACAATTATCAAACAACTTATCATGCAAACTTCTACAATTATCTTATTAAGAATCAAATCAAGCTGTAAAATCTTCTGTTCCCCCAACAGATCTTTTACGGGACTTCCTGAGCCCTCTGAAGTGCACTTTCCTTGTTACTGGACTTCCCTGAGTCCTTTCTGTTCCCTGAACAAATTTTTTACGGGACTCCCTGAGTCCTAAGGCAAAACTCCCTGAGTTATGCTTACTGTATCCCTGACACAGTACTTCACCCGAAGTCTATCTAAGGGTCCCTTATGTACTTACTTGAATCGAGACGTGGCCAGTGCCCTCGGATCGGCAGAGGACAAAATCGGTGTCTCTTCTCACCAGACCCGAGGATGACCTTCTCTATCCCGGACGAGCCCCCAGACTGTTAGGAATATTCTTTTCTTTCCCTCTTATTGGTACCCCTGGTACTAGAGTTCGGTATTCAGCTTGATTTGATTCTTATCTGGCGCCAGAGAGAGCAACGTTGACACAGGACACAATTAAGTGTTGTTCAAAGTCACTCTGAGTCTTTATTGATCTCGTGAGACATATATAGTCCTAATCCAATAACATTATGTTTAAGTTAACCAATCACAGAGTAACACACGTCTTAGCCAGCTACAGATTTCAGTTATCTTATCTTTCATCAGAGTCAAGGCTATATGTGGGCAAAACACTTAGTTCTTATGAAACAGTTTTCCAAGAAGTCTTTACCCCTATGTGTTCCTGTGTGCATGATGTACTGATGTATAGATAGTGATGCAATTTAAAGCTTATATACAAAATAGACTTTGAACTGTAATAAAACCCTTCAAGACCTGCCAGAGCAAAGTTCCTTTGGAGCCCTGCATGTGGCAGGGCTCCATAGGAACATTGTGAATCTCTGTTAGGCTGCAATGTTAAATCTTTGCAGTCTATAAGAGAAGAGTCAGACTATCGCAGTGCCCTAGGTGCATTTAAATTAAGTGAAAAAATGTGTTTTTACAAATATAAAAAAAACTATGAAAAAAATCACTATTAAAATTCCTAAAATGGAATAAAAAGTGATCAAAAAGTCTTACACACTCCAAAATGGTATTAATAAAAACTACAGATCTCCCCACAAAAAATGAGCCTTTTCACAGTCTCGTCGATGTTGGCGCTCCTGCCTGGTGCTCGTTGGAGTGACCTTGGTGTTACGTGTTGTTCTGGGTGTAACTGCTAACAAATGGACAAGTGGATTGAATAGTGGACTTAATAACCAGGCCATTTGGTGTAAATAAATGTCTCTCCTTATTAAAATGCAGAATAGGAGTATTAGTATATCTGACAATAACAAGCAGGGGCGTAGCTATATGGGAAGCAGGGGGCTTTAGGGCCCGAACTCAGAAGGGGCCCACCCAGGAGAAGGACTAAAAGATTTTATTGTCAGGGCCCCCTCAACAGTATAATACAATGATATTATATACAGTGATACTGTAGGAAACGGTGATACTGTAGGAAACGTACTGAGCCGTTGCCAGGCCTAGTCTGAGAGTGCAATTATGACTAGCCACAAGAGTGGGAGTTGTATTGGAGTCGTGGGGTTGCGTAAAAGTTGCTGGAGGGGGGGGGGTTCGTTAAAGAATTTGTTGTGGGGCCCTTTCTGTGGGGTCATTTCTAGTTACACCACTGACAACAAGGCACAGTTCCAAAGTAGATCACAGTGCAAATCTCCTCCCAATGTGAACAACAGGTGTGATGGGGGTTATAGCACTTCTCTCGGTCTCTCTAAACTCTCTCTGCAGAACCTTGGGCTGGCAATAAGGTTCTTGGTAAAATTCCCGGACTGAGATAAAAACCTTGTTCAACGCTTTAACTACCGGAGGTTTTTTCGTTTTTGCATTTTCATTTTTCTTCCCTATCTTCCTTGAGCTATAACTTTTTTATATTTCCATTCACATAGCTGTATGAGGGCTTATTTTTTGCTGGGCAAGTTGTGCTTTCTAATGCCACCATTAATTATGGCATACAATGTAGTGGGAAGCGTTTAAAAAATACAAAAAGTTAAGATTAATGGGATGGAGTCGGGAATTATTCCGTTGAGGAGGGGGACCAGACAGGGGTGCCCCCTATCCCCTCTACTGTTTGCGATCTACTTAGAACCCTTAGCATGTAAAGTGAGAGCTGACGGGAGCCTGGAGGGAATGGGAGGGACCTTGGCTGGGGACAAACTGAGTCTATACCCAGATGATATTCTGTTCTTTTTGAAAGACACAAGGAAGGATGCCCCATATGTAATGCAGCTGTTGAAAGTGTATGGCCAGCTATCCGGGTTTGATTTTAATTGGGCTAAATCGAAATGATTGCCTCTGGGGGAGATTAATTGGAGGGATGGCTCATCACAATTAAAGATACTTGGGAAAAAAGAACATCTGCATTATCTAGGTATTAAGATAGGGGTCAATCTAGGATTATAGGATTATATCAAAAATAATATCAAGCCTGCATTGGCCAAAATAAAGCATAAAGTAAGGGCATGGCAGAAAATGCCAATCTCCCAGGTTAACAGAATTGCCTTGGTGAAAATGGTACTCTTACCATCAATTTTACATGTGCTGACGGTGGCTCCCATCTGGATAGGGGAAGGTACCTTCTCTGATATAGAGAGGGAGTTTAATTATCTGATTTGGGGAAGAAAGAGAGTGCGAATTAAATATAGATACCTTTGTTTGTCAGAGGCAGAAGGGGGGTTAGCGTTACCTCATTGTATGGGATATCTTTTGAGCGCCCAGATCCAATGGTGCCTTAATTCCTCCAGTAATGGGCTCGAATGGTATCTACACCTCGTTTATAAGGCGATTTGTTCCATGTTGGAGTTAGGCCAAATGGGACAGGGCAATTCAAAGTGTCCAATAGGAAAAATGCTGCAAAAAGTATGGAATAAATTAAGAAATATTTTAGAATTGCGGACCTTGCTCCATTTCTCCCCGATATGGAATAACTTGTCTCTGTAAGAATTCAATAAAATAAAAGATTTTTAATATTGGGGAAAAAAAGGCAATACTAAAGTATCACAGGTGTTCACAGAAGGGTGCCTAAAGTCCCAAATTGAAATTATACACTGTGGAATAGAAAAGATGGACTTGTTTAGATTTGCACAATTAGCACACGCCACAAAATCTACTAGAAATAGGGATAGGTTAATAGTTAGGGAACAGCCCCTTTTAGATTACTGCTTTCAGGTCACTAAGATTAGTGGTAGGGTGTATGTTAAAATGTCACTAATTTATAAGAAATAGAGTGAGAAGAAATGGGAAGCAGAATTGGGGAAGCGAGATATTGACTGGAAGACTATATACAGAAACTCACATGCGGCTTTTAGCTCAAGTTCACATAAGTTGATACAATTTAAAATTACTCACAGGTTGTATTATACTCCTAAAATGCTAACAAAGATATATCAGGGAAAAGGATCTATCTTTAACTGTAAAAGATGTAATGGTGATGAGGTAGATTATTTGCATGTTTTGCTAAGCTGTCCCAATATAGAACACTTCTGGAAATTGGTATTTGATAGGTTGGGAATAAATGAGAAGCAGTTTATTATAACTCTGGAGTTTGTTATATTCGGGCTAGTACCGAGAGGAATAAAGGCAACTAAGGATATTATAAGGTTTTGGGGGAAGGGAATTACTGTTGCTAAGGCTTTAATTGTTCAACATTGGGGTTTGGCACAGAGTCCTAACTATAAGGAATGGAAGTCCCGTATGGACTTAATTAAAAGTACGAATACTATGGTTGTTCAGGTACTAGGCAGTTGAATAGATGGAAGTTGACCTGGGCCGAATGGGAAAAGAGTATAGTCTCCACATGATAAGGCTTGAATCCTGAAACCATGGGATATTGTATATGGCACACAGACAGTCGTGAGGGGAAGGGAGGGGGGTGTTAAAGACTTGATATTTCTGTATATTGTATTGTTTCATATTATCGGATAATAAAATGAATACCCTTTGGGATTGAATATGGAAACATGTAAATTTTATAAAATTACAAATAAAGATAAAAAAAATAAAAAAATAGCAAAATGATAAAACATCAAATCTGTATAACCAAGTCTGGATTGAATTGTAATGCTGTAACCTATGGTGTTTTTATAAAATATCAATTTATTTCCTGGTACAGAATAATTTACCTCGTTAGCGAGAATAAATACAAATTATACTGTTTTGCGCTTCCCCATCTATCTTTTTCAGTGATACATTCTAATTAATATTACGGTATTAGAGTGTCTTTTCAGAGCACATTTAATAACCACTTTATGGCCATATAATGAAAACAATCTTAAACCCATTCTACGGTTAAATGCCTTGTAGCAATTGAAAATATCAGAATGAAGGAATAATGTAAAATATACAAAATCTGCTGTGACTGAAATAAACTGCAGAAAATAAAAAAAAATAAAAAAAAAGGTATGCGATTAGATTAGGTGAGGTAGGACAGGTTTATTTAAATTTCCACAACCTTTAAAAAACATTACTAAGTTGACAAAAGGGAAGAAAAGGATATCAATAATTTATAATACTTTATTACAACAAAAAAGAAAAAAGACCCCACTACAGTTGGAGGAAAAATGGTAAAGGATAGTGGACATTTTGGACCATGAAGGGCGGAAAGAAAATCTTAATTTAAATAAAGAAAATATCCTTCAACCCTGCTCATAGACTGACACAATTTTTTGTGATCCATCGATTGTACTATTCCCCAGCAAAACTAATGAAATATTACAAAAATAAAGTATTTCAATGTAAAAAATGTGAAGAAATAGGAGTCAATGATGTGCATTTATTATTGGAATGCTACTACATACAAAAATTCTGGAATTAAGTACTTATGCAAATAAGGAATTACTATCAGATCGATATTCATAAGCGCTTTGAAGCGTGTATATTGGGCAGTATAGGGGATAAAAGTAATGCTAGAACGCAAAAGCTAGTAGGAAAATTATTGTTTCAAGCAAGGAGATGTATTATGAAGAACTGGATAGAGAGAAGGGTTCCAAAAATCAGAATGTGGGAGAGCACAGTTATGTGTTTGATAGCCTGTGAAAAATTTAATTATTGATGATTTTAAATATGGAAAAGGATATTATATATATTATGTATGAATATATGAAGAAATTGTTCTTATGTAACTATTTAATAAAAATTTATTAGAAAAAAAACTACCGACATCCCCATTGGCTGCAGGGGGTGTTAGTAGGAAGCCCAGAAACTCGAGCTTACGGGTTTTTGAGCATTACGATGCCATGACCTCAATTGATCACGGCATCTAAAGCCTTTAATTACCGCGATCGGCACTATTGCCAGTCACGGTAATTGTTTGCCTATCTCCTGGTAGAGAACGGGTTAAAAGGTGAGTATAAATGCACACTTAGGGCTCATGCACAAGACTGTGCTTTTGGTCCGCATCTGATTAGCATTTTTTGCGGATCAGATGGGGACCCATTCACTTTAATGGGGCCGTAAAAGATTCGGACAGCACACTAGTGTGCTGACCACATCCGTATGTCCTATTCTTTTTCATTTTATAGACAAGTATTGGACAGTTCTATAGAGGGCAGGACATTCCTTTCTGAAAAATGTGGAACATGCATGGATGGTATCTGTGTTTTGCGAATCCACAATTTGCGGACCACAAAAATGGCAATGGCTGTGTGCATGAGCCCTTACCTGGTGCCCTCCTTTTCATCTTTTTAGCTGTAGATTCCCCAATTTCCAGGCTATTTTTCTGCCAAGATGGCCATACCTATTCTCAGGCTGCCTGATGCATACTGTGCATTTAGTAGCCCAATACACAGATAGACACACACACACACACACATAGAGAAACATAGACACACAGATAGATGCACACAGATGCACAGAGACACACAAACATACACACAGACATATACAAAGACACACACAGACACACAAGCATACAAACACATATAGACACACGCATAGATGCTCACTCACACACACAGACAAGGATAAACAGTAAACACACATAGATAGACACACACACTTATTGACTTACATGCTGCTACTGGTGCTTCTACTCTGTGAAGTCTTTTAGGAGCTTAAGAACTTTAGACAGACAGTCATGTGACATACACACATGATCATTTCCAAAGGGTAAGTCTCTCCCACATACATCTATATCTAGGAATTATTGTACATACTGGTTCTGATGTGGTTCTTACTGCAACCTGAGACCAGAGGCTCAATTTGCCTCATGAATGGTGTATCCTTGATTAAGGTGGTACAGTTAGGAACACCATTATATTCAGGGGGCTTTGTGAGTGACTCCTATTTTTAGGAGACACAGTATAAGATGGCAATATATTCAAGGGGTACATTTATGATATTCAGAATTTTTTAAATCATGTGTGGCACTATTATTTACGGGGGTTGACATTTTTTTAAGGGGTCTCTGCATGTGGTGCCATGACTTTCAAGGAGTGTGAAATGTCATTATTTTATGGTAGTATGATATTTGTATGTTATGACAGTAGGAGTAATTTGCTGTAGCATGATACAGAGCAGCATCTCACACAACCAAGTGGGCAACCTATTGTTAAAAAATGTTACTCCTACCCCTGCCTGCAGCAATTGTGTATTAATGATAGAAACCAAATAGAATTCATACATTTGATAGTTATACAGAAGGGTTGATAAAATTTATAATGGCAGATTTTTTTGTATGCACTTACAGGACTCAAAAATTTATATATTGGCTACCAAGTGTATACCACAGAGCTCTATATGAACCCAGGATGTGTATCCAGTGGCTGTGAAGGTGTAGAGAAACTGAAGTATCTCATGGTAAATCTTTCAAATATATATATTTATATAATTTCCCCTATGTAGAGTTTCAGTGACGTATAATACAGTGACTTTTTTCACTTTGCAGAAAGAGAATAATCTGGGATGTGCAATTCTTGGTCCAACTTGTACATATGCCACTTACCAGATGCTCTCGTAAGTAAATGCTTAAAATGCCATAAATCACATACCAATAGTACTGTATGCCATAAACACCTTTAGTTTTACCAACAGCATATGTTGCCTTTTAAAGCGGTTTTCCGAGAGTTTGTTACTGATGATCCATAGACAGGGCAGTTTCTAGGGAAATTTACCAACAGGGCGAACATCAAAAAAGCGCTCCCCCCCTCTTCAGATTGTGACCGGATCTCTGCCGTACCCCATTGTAGTTGGTGGGGGCAGCGGGCATTCAGTCTGCATCCAGCAGTGCTGGATCCAGTGAATTCCCTCAGGCTGTTCCCTGCTGGAACAGCCTGCCAGAATCACTAACACAGTTGTGAAAGTAGCCTAATACAGCGCACATACCTCATACATCCAGTGACGTCTCCTTTGATGTTGATGTTCTCTTTCTTTATCTTCTCCATTCAGATTAGACTGCCATGATGATTCCTTTCGGCCATCTCTTCTCTCTGCAGAGTTTTGAAAGCCATCTTAGTTTCCTACTTTTCCATCATCCTCCCACCTTCTCAACATCCCATCATGCATCCCCAAAACTATACTGCATAAACTGATAAACCCCCTGAAATACTAGTTACACACAGATAGCCCCCCCCCTTTCAATAATTATTGGAACACAATGCTCTAAACTTGCACTCAGCAAATAGTGTCCTGGACCCTGACAAGAATAGTGTAACCATAATGTCCCCCAAAAATAACTGTGCCAAACTGATACTGTGCCAGGGTGCCCCCACAGTAATAGTGCTCCCCAAAATCCCAACAATAGTAATAATTCTGTCCCATTGTGTACTTAGTAGTAATAGGGCTCCTACAGTGCCCCCAACAGTAATTGTGTCCCAGTAAGTATGGTAATAATGCTCCAATTTTCCCCCAGTTGTAAAAAATCCCACCATAATGCCCCTGGTAGTAACAATTCTCTTTATAATGTTTGACAGTAGAAAAACACCCCCTTATAATGTGTGCCATTACAAAAAATGCCCCGCTGTGTGTCAGTAAAAAAATAATAAAATAAAATCTCTTAGTGCCCCCAGTAGAGCCAAGGTCCCCATGTGTTCCAATGACCCGTACTGTGTGCCACTAGAAAAAACACTTAGTACCCCCAGTTGAGCTTAGGTGCCCATAGTGCCCTTTTAATTTGTGCCAGTATAACATACTCCTATATGGTGCCCCCAGAATATGCCCCATAGTGCTCCTCTCCGTCCCCATAGTGTCCTCCATAATGTACCAGTATAAAATGCCCCATAGACTGCCCCACATAGATGCCCCTTCCCCATAGTGGCACCAAAATGGGTGCCAGTATTAAATGCCCCTATATAATGCCCCCATAGTGCTCTTCTCCACCACTTCTCCATAGTGCACCCCCATAATGCATGCCATAGGGCTTTCACTGTTCTTCATAGTGGCCCCCATAGTGCTTCCCCCTCTTCTTCATAGAGCCCCCCATATGTTGGCAGTATATAGGGCCCCCATAGTGCTTCCCCTCTTCACCATAGTGCCCCCCATATTGTGACAGTATATGGGGCCCCATAGTGCTTCCCCTCTTCTCCATAGTGGCCCCCCATATTGTGCCAGTATATAGGGCCCCCATAGTGCTTCCCCTCTTCTCTATAGTGCTTCTCTCATATTGTGTCAGTATATAGGGCCCCCATAGTTCTTCCCCTATTCTCCATAGTGCCCTCCATTTTGTGTCAGTATATAGGGCCCCCATAGTGCTTCCCCTCTTCTCCATAGTGCCCCCCCATATTGTGGCAGTATATAGGGCCCCCATAGTGCTTCCCCTCTTCTCCATAGTACCCCTCCATATTGTGCCAGTATATGGAACTCCCACCCCCCTTCTTGCCACAGTATACTATAAATAATAAAAACAATAAACACATATACTTACCTTATGCTGCTGTCAGTGATGCTGATGGAGGTTTATGTGACCAGGCAAATCACTTCCATGTGATGTTTCCTCCATTCAAATAAACTGTACCTGCCATGTTGGGAGTTTAGTAGAGTGCAGTGTGTCTGAATGGAGGAAACTGGGTGATGTGTCTGGTCACATGAACTTTTAAAATAGGCCATCTTATGAACAGAACCTTTATGGGGATGGCACACATTATTTGCCTAACAAGGGAACGTGACTTATGAACTATAGCAAATGGCCCAGAATATCAAAGAACAGTTGTACAGTATAATAGTGCCATTTATTTAACTTACATACTCATTGGTCACAAGTAGAGTTGAGCGAACTTGTATTTTAAGTTTGGCGTCCAAAGTTCAGGTTTGGGTTATCTTAGAATCCCGTTATGGATTCGCTACCACGGACCATGACGGAATTTGGAATCCATATGGGATTCTTCGATGAACCCGAACCTTGGACAACACTAAGGATCTGAGGTGATGTCACCGTCATGTGATCAGTGCAGGGGGCGTGGCTCAGTACTGAATTGGATAAGAGGTGGTAATCACAATCGCACATCAACCAGTTTCTCCCTGTTTAGTCCCTGTACACTTTACTGTATGTCAGCATCTGGAACACAAATCCAAGAGCTCTGTATATCATCATGTTATAACATAGCTCCGCCCACATAACAAGCACAGCAGGGGAAGCAGGAGCAGAAAGACAGTTGAAGATAAAGCTAAGAGGATAATGGAAATACCCTTTTAACTCCCAGCAACTTATCGACACTCTACAATTATCTCTCACCCAAATTTCTTCCCTCTCTTGTCTGGATCAAGCTGCCAATCATTATCACCATACCCTCAAAACCACCCTGAGGCAGCTCTAATTACAATCTGACATTCCCGACGTAGAATGCTGCAGCACTGGCACAAACCTGAAACACCTTTTCTCCAGTGGAGCTCTAGGTGTGCCAAAAGCTTATAGAGAAAATCACGAATACCTGCTGATTTCCTCTGGTATAAATGTATTCTTAAAACCTACAACACGACCCTCCACATTGTCAAGCAGAACTATTTCACCTGTCTCATCTCCTCACCCTCAAAAAACACAACAAAACAACTATTTTATACATTCCACACTCTTCTAAGCCCTATAGTGCCCATCACTGACCTCTATGCTGAAGACCTGGCCACTTACTTGAGAGATGATGTGACAGGAAATAATCTCCCAGTCCCCAATCAGCTTTAATCCTACTCCCTCCCACACTTCCTCATGTTCTCTCTCCTCTTTTGACCCTATGATGGAAGAAGAAGTCTTTAGGCTTCTCTCTTCTTCTCGACCCACGACCTACAGTAGTGATTCTATTCCCTCATACCTCGTCTAGTTCCTCTCCCTGACAGTAAGTACTCATCTAACTATTATATTTAACCTCTCTCGCTTCTGGTATCTTTATGTCCTCTTGCAAACATTCAGTTATAACATAGTAACATAGTATATAAGACCGAAAAAAGACATTTGTCCATCCAGTTCGGCCTGTTTCCTACAAGTTGATCCAGAGGAAGGCAAAAAACCCCTGTGAGGCAGAAGCCAATTTTCCCCACTTAAGGGGAAAAAAATTCCTTCCCGACTCCAATCAGGCAATCAGAATAACTCCCTGGATCAACGACCCCTCTCTAGTAGCTGTAGCCTGTAATATTATTACACTCCAGAAATAAATCCATAGTCTCACTGCTCTTACAGTGAAGAATCCTTTTCTATGTTTGTATACAAACCTTATTTCCTCCAGACGCAGAGGATGTCCCCTCATCACAGTCACAGTCCTGGGAATAAATAGATGATGGGACAGATCTCTGTACTGACCCCTGATATATTTATACATAGTTATTAGATCTCCCCTCAGTCGTCTTTTATCTAAAGTGAATAACCCTAATTTTGATAACCTTTCAGGGTACTGTAGATCCCTTATTCCAGTTATTACTTTAGTTGCCCTCCTCTGAACCCTCTCCAGCTCTGCTAATAGCTCTGCTTATAACCCCACTTCTAAAAAAAACCATCTTAACCCAACCTGTGTTGCTAGCTACTGACCAGTTTCTAGCCTCCTCTTTATCTCTAAACTCCTGGTACATCTTGTCTACTCTTGGTTAATAATCTTTCTGAAAACTATCTTCTTGACCCCTCACAATCTGGCAGTTGCCCCCCCCCCCCACACACACACACAAACACATTGTACATAAACTGCCCTTACTATAGTGTCCTTCTGCCAGCAAAAAAGAATGACAACTATTCTTTACTGATTCTTCTGGATCTCTCTGCATTGTTTGATATGGTAGACCACAAACTCCTCCTCACCATGCTTCACTCAGTTGGCCTTAAAGGGAGTCTTTCACGCTGATTGACCATATTAAACTATTAACACTATGGCAGCCCCAATATAAAAACTGTTCTTACCGTTTGTTCCTCCGTAGCATAGTTGTTGAGAAAATCACTTAATTAGGCTGTGAAGGTGCCCAGGGGGGGCGTTACAACGGCCGGTGGCCAGGCCCCTGGGTGATTTTCATACAAAGCCACTCCCTCTCCACCGCCTCTGCCCGCCCTTAGTCTCAGTGCTAACCTCCTTCCTCCCGTCCGAAATCCCGCTGTTGTAACGCCGCCCCTGGGCACCTTCACAGCCTAATTTGAATGCCGAATAAAACTGATTTTCTCAACAACTATGCTACGGAGGAACAAACGGTAAGAACCGTTTTTATATGGGGGCTGCCATGGACATAACAGTGTTAATAGTTTAATATGGTCAATCAGCGTCAAAGACTCCCTTTAGGCCTTATACACACGTCCGTAGTGTTTTGCGGATCCGCAAAACACCTTGCCACCAGCCCTATAGAGATGCATATACTTGTCCGCAATTGCGGGCAAGAATAGGACATGCTCCATATTTTTACGGAGCTGCCGTCCGGAAGATCGACAGCACGCTCCGCAAATGCGGATGCAGAGAGCACAGTGTGTGCTCTCCGCATCCATCATGTCCCCATTCAAAATGAATGGGTCCGCACCCGTTCCGCAAATTTGTGGAATGGGTGCGGACGTAGACTGCAGACGTGTGAATTAGGCCTTAAGATCACTGCTCTCTCCTGGTTCTCCCTATCTCTCTGGATGTTCCTTTAGTTTACCATTCAATGGCACTACATCTTTTTCTCATCCTCTTGATGTTGGGGTACCTCAGGGTTCAGTTCTAGGTCCTCTCCTCTTTTTTTCTACACAGCCCCTATTGTACAGACTGTAGACTTGGTTTTCAGTACGATCTTTGTGCTAATGACACCCAACTATACACCTCATTCCCTGACATCACCCCTGCTTTACAACAAAACACCAGTGATTGTCTGGCAGCTGTCTCTAACATCATGTCCTCTCTGTATCTAAAACTGAACCTCTCAAAACTAAACTTCTTTTCTTTCCCCCATCTACTAACCCACCTAAACTTGATATTTCAATATTGGTCTGTGGTAATATCATAACTCCTGTGCAGCAGGCCCACTGTCTTAGGGTCATGCTTGATTAGATCTTTCCTTTGTTCTCCATATTCAATCCCTTGCACGCCCATCTGCACCTCAAGAACATCTCTAGAATCGATCCTTTTCTCATGGTGGAAGCAGCCAAAACTCTTGTTGCATTGATTTATTCTCATCTTAACTCATTACTAGTTGGTTTTCCACTCACTAAACTGTCCCCCCTTCAGTCTGTCCTAAATGCAACAGCCAGGCTCCTCTATCTGTCAACCCGCTATACTAATGCTACTAGCCTGTTCCAGTCACTTCACTGGTTGCCCATTTAACACAGAATACAGTTCAAACTTCTCATCCTCACCCACAAAAGGCTCCACTGTGCTGCACCTTGATACATCTCCTCCTTCATTTCTGTCTACCACTCTACTCATGCTCTCCTTTCTGCCAACGATCTAAGATTAACCTCCTCCATAATTAAAACCTCTTACTTCCGTCTTCAAGACTTCCTTAGCGTCAAACATGCCTTAAAAACACTTATTTTTTTAGGCAGGCTTATCATGTTCGGTAAACTGACTCTTCCCCTAGTAACTCCCCTTCCCTAACCCGTATTCTGAACTGAACACCTTCTTCTGACAATAGTCGCCACACCCAATTCACTAGCTCATACAGCTTGGCCTGCGCAACTCTATTTGGTAGGTAGGTGGCTGGACTGCTTTGTAAAACAACCAACCTTTTGTGTCACCTCCAATCCTTAATAGATTATAAGCTCTATAAGCAGAACCCTCACTCCTGGTGTTTTATTTATTACCTTATGATATCTTTTGATTTGTACATGAACCCTCAGAATTTTAAAGCGGTGCGAAATATGGCGGCACTATATAAAAAAAGTTTATTATTATCAAAATGTATTTTAGCTTCACCAAAAATCATCTCCAGGAAGATGAGTACAGCCATGAAAGTTGTTACATTCTCAGTCTATCTGGGGCTGTTATCTCTGTTAATGTTGCCCATTAAACAATGCATTATTAACCTCTAGTTTTGAGCGCGAATATTTGAAGGCTGCAATATCATAGTCTGTAGTGAATTAGAATATTCTTCATTATTTAATTTATCTAATCTTATGCAAAAAAATCGACAATGTAATATGCTCGTTAATTGAGTAAGGGCGGGTTATAGGCAACTTTCCTATTGGGTTGACTTGCTAGAATTCAGGAATATGTAGAATATAGTGTGATATATATTCGTAAAACTATATATATATTTTTTTCATCTGAACCCATTAGTAAATATAATGGGTCCAGATGGAAAAAAAAAAAGACTAATATTCTTTTTTAAGATTCGCGAATTCTAGCAACCAAACCAATAGGAAAGTTGCCTATAACCCGCCCTTATTTGATTAACGCGCATATTACATTCCCGATTTTTCGCATAAGCTAAAATAAATTAAATAATGAAGAATATTCTAATTCACTACAGACTAAGATAATACAGCCTTCTCACATTTTTTATGCACAATATTGCCGATTCTTTGCAATAAAAAAAATTTAACGAAGTCACGAATTTGCGAATACATAACGAATATTTGGCGAAATATTCGTGAAATATTGTGAATTTGAATATGGCACCTGCCGCTCATCACTATTAATCTCTATACCATGCTATTTGGTTCTAGGCTGTTAAAGAGGTGGCTGTTAAAGTGGCTGGTGGTGGTGGGGGGTTTACTTGACATTTGGGACACAAATTCTTCAAGCAATAAATTCATATTTGTCTTTGATGCATTCAGCATTCTTTACATCAGTTGCTTTACAATGTAGTGGCCAGATAGAACATATCTATTTATATGTAATTAATTATGTATTGTAGGTCTAGTCAGATTTCTCTGATGTGTTTTCTTAACAGGTTGAGAGAGAAGTTTGCTGTCCCAGTAATTTCAGCTGGAAGCTTTGGTTTGTCTTGTGACTACAAAAAATTTCTCACCCGCATTTTAATCCCAGCTAGGAAGATAACATACTTTTTTTATGAGTTTTGGAAATTTGATGGGTACAAGCCAGTGTGGAATTCTGTTTATATCTATAAAAGGGATGGTCACAAAGAATCCTGCTACTGGTAAGCAAAAACTGTACAGTTATATTTATCAGTGAGAAGATGTTATTTCATACGCATATATACAAATTTACTGTAAAATGTAGTCTCTGTCTCAGTACTGCTCTCCTCACATAATTTAAAAAATGATTGTGATTAGAGAATGGGGGCCATTTATCAATAATGGCATAATTTGCGACGGACAAATACTAACATTGCAAATCATAAGTGGTGATTGGTTTCGCCTCATATTTCAGAAGGCACATGGTGACTTTTTAAAATATCAACATGATTATCCACCTATTTCTATCAATTTGCTGAATTTTAATGCCAATAGCACTAAAATGTGACCTTTTAAAGCAAAAATGTGCTATTTCAGCCAACCCTTTGTAACATATTTGCAACATTTGAAGCATATTTGCAACATTTCCAGTGGTAAATTGCAACTTTTTTTTGTTTTGTTTTTGTTGAATGTCAATTTACTGACAAAACCCTGTTGATTATGTCCTTTATATTAGATAAAAATGTATTTTATGTTTATTGCTTTAATATTGCTTTAATTATCATTTGTTCCCATAACAAGTTGGTTTTTCTTTTCATAGATGCAACTTTTTGACAAAGAGTAGCATCTTTATGCCTTAAATGTGACTTTTTACACAAAACAGCACCACATATGCAGGCTTAATTGTATGCAACAATTTGAGCCATTTTTGCTGATGAAAGGATGATAAATGAGACATAATATGCACCAATTTCATAGCCCCCGCCCATTTTGACATGTATAACTAATTTCTGGCATAATGCATTCTTTATGGTGAAAATTCTGGTGAAAACAAGTTGATATATTTGGCACAAATCAAAATTCCATTATTTTGGCAAATTTTACTCCATAATTCTGACGCAACATGCTTAGTAAATGTCCCCCAATGTGTTATTATGTTCTTTAAAATACTGCCACTACTACTACTACCACCAATACTAATAATTCAGTTATACAATGTATTTCACAAAATGGGAACTAAAAGGCTATGTACACCTTTGGGGACATATTTTTAAATTTTTGCATTGTGCCCATTTAAATTTTTTTAAATTGGTCTTTATTAAAAATTTTGAACACCTGTTTGTACAGCTTTGAGATTCTATAGTAGTAGGATCTGTGTTTTTACTCTGTTACATATGGCAGCTCAGCTGACAGCTCTTTATCTCTGACCTTATAAACGCACATTATAACGCAATTCCTGTTTTACTGAAAATAATGTGGCTTAAAGGGGTATTCCGGTTGGTAAAAGTTATCCCCTACCCTACTGCTGGAACCCCCACCAACCACGAGAATGGCAGCCCCATACCCCCGCAGCTCCACTGAAATGACCGGAGCGGCCGGCCTGTAGATACTTGGATAAGTTATCTAAACCTGCACCAAATTCATTACAGCTAGAAAATAAATATGGTGCAAGAATAGACACTTTTGTCAACTCTATACCAACTATTGGTTAAATTATATCGAAAGAATTTTACACCAGAATTATGGCACAATTTTGGAGCAAAATGTTGCATATAGGCCATGCCCCATTTCTTGTGACAGTCTACAACCTATTTGAGCAAGTTGGAAAAAAGTGTAGAATATGTAATTGTGACAGAAACTGCCAAAATTGCACCAAATTGCTCCACTTTATAGACATATTTTAGGTGCAGACTAGAGAGCAAATAGCTTGCTCTACCTGAGGCTTGCATTATTAAGTGGCTGCTTTTATAAGTGGAGTTTAAAGAAACCGGAGTTTAAGAAAAGGAGCAATGAACAAAGATTCATTAGATCTTCCTTGTATATAGTTGGCTTTATTCTAGCTAGTTTTCCTACTACTGTAAGGGGACCACAGTAAGTAAGAATCTTGTCACTGCTCTATATTGTATTCTTATTTTTTTTCTCTTTTCCTGAATAATCCCCATTTACTATGACTTCCATTATATGTTTGTTCAAAATGTGAGCAAATTACCCGTTTGGAATCGCACATCGAGTCTCTAAACAGGCGAGTTGCAACACTGAAAGCCACTGACAATTTGGAAAAGAGTTTGCTGCCCAATGAGCAAGCACTCTATGGAGCAGATAAGGGGGAGAGGGACAGTGAGGTGGCTGAGGAGAGTGAGGTAGTTAGCTGGGTAACAGTAAGAAAGCGGGGTAGAGGGAAGCGTGCCAGGGAGGCTAGCCCTGATCTGACACACCCCAACGAGTTTGCATGGTTGGCAGATGAGGGGGATGTCAGTTCAGGGATGGCACTGCTGCAGCCGGACACTTCCTCTGCCAGTCAGGGGAATGTCAGCTCCAGTAAGCAGGGGACCAGGAGAGCAGGGCAGGCCAGACAGGTGTTGGTAGTGAGAGACTCCATTATTAGGGGAACAGATAGGGCGATCTGTCACAAAGATCGTAATCGCCGAACAGTGTGCTGTCTTCCCGGCGCTAGAGTTCGACACATCGCGGATATGGTTGACAGATTACTGGGAGGGGCTGGAGAAGATCCAGCGGTCATGGTCCACATCGGAACCAATAACAAAGTTTGAGGTAGGTGGAGAGTCCTTAAAAATGATTTCAGGGATTTAGGTCAAAAGCTTAGGGCAAGGACCTCAAAAGTAGTATTTTCTGAAATACTGCCTGTACCACGAGCCACACAAGAAAGGCAATGTGAGATTAGGGAGGTTAACAAGTGGCTTAAGAACTGGTGTAGAAAGGAGGGGTTCGGGTTCCTGGAGAACTGGGCCAACTTTTCTGTCGGCTACAGGCTCTATCGTAGGGACGGGCTGCACCTCAATGGGGAAGGGGCAGCTGTGTTGGGGAGAAACATGGCTAGAAGGTTGCAGGAGTGTTTAAACTAGGGACTGGGGAGGGAGCGAAATTACATTATAAGAGGGGAAGATAGTGCAGATAGAGACCAGAGGCGAGGTAGTGTGACTGGGGGAGGAATGGAAGGGAGGACTAGAACAGTTCAGAATGAAAGGTGTAGGGTAAAGATACACATAAACCTCTCAAATGTATGTATACTAATGCCAGAAGCCTAACTAACAAGACTGGTGAACTGGAAATAGTGATGTGTGAGGAGGACTATGACATAGTGGGAATAACTGAGACTTGGCTGGATGATAGCTATGACTGGGCAGTTAATATAAAAGGTTACAATCTGTTTAGAAAGGATCGTCAAAATCGGAGAGGGGGAGGGGTCTGCCTTTATGTGAAGTCCTGTCTAAAGCCCACAATTCGAGAAGACATCTGTGAGGGACATGAACATGTGGAGTCACTGTGGGTAGAAATACATGGAGGCAAAAACAATAATAAATTACTAATAGGAGTTTATTATAAACCACCTAATATACCGTCCACAGAGTCCACAGAAAATCTATTACTAAACGAGATAGACGAGGCGGCAAATCATAATGAAGTAGTTATTATGAGGGACTTCAACTACCCAGATATAGACTGGGAAACTGAAAGCTATACATCCCATAAAGGAAACAGGTTCTTGGCAATAGCCAAAGACAATTACCTTTCCCAACTGGTTCAGGACTCCACTAAAGGGATAGCCATACTGGACTGAGTATTAACCAATAGAACTGATAGAACAACAGATGTGCAGGTTGGGGGACACCTGGGAAATGGTGACCATAAAGTAATAACCTTCCAATTATCCTTCAAACGAGAGTTTCTAAAGGGAGGAACAAAAATAGCAAACTTCAAAAAAGCTAAATTTAGCCAACTAAGCGAGGCCATAGGCCTAACTAACTGGTCCTCAAAAATTAAAATGCAACCACAAAATGGGAGATTTTTAAAAGCATTGTAACATATAATTGTGAGAGGTACATACTGTGGGGAGTCGCTCTGGTAGACAGCGGTGCGGGTGCAGTTTAGAGGCAAAACAAGGAGTCCAGATTGTGCAACAAACAGTGTTTTATTCACACTTGCACACCATAAATGAAAACAGTCTCTTGGTGACAGTTCACACACAACGGAAATAACGTGGCAAAACAAAAACAGGCCAACACAGGTTCAGTCACCTGGGAGGTGTAGGTGCAGGTTCGCACCACGCTGTCGGCCCAGCCGCAGGAGAACCCAGCTTCAGGTAGCCAGGAACAAAACACCTCCTTGCTGAGCTCTTTCCTCCAGGACAGAGAACTCCCAGCCCTGTTAGCAGCTCCAGGATAATCACAGCCTCCAGCTGCTGAGCTGGCTGAGCTTTTAAACCCAGCCCAAAACCAGGACTGGGTCGTGGGGAGCAGCCACCCACCCTACACTTTAGCTGCTCCCGGTAAGAGCCGGCCCGGATCGGCTTTGCAGCCATGCTATTTAAACTCTGTCAGTAGCACTAGCTGCTGCTGACATCAACAAAAACGGGTTTCTACCTCACCGAGGCTATGAACCTCGGTGACACATACCTGCCATCCACGACGGCACCCTGCACCTTACCACACACCCCCTTTGTTCAACCCTGAGGGGGTGGACACATGTGAGGCAGTGGACGCGGAAAGGGCATCTGCATTTCCCTGCAAGCGACCTGCCCTATGTTCCACGGAGAACTTGAAATTTTGAAGGGATAGGAACCACCTGGTGACCCGAGCATTCCTCTCCTTGGCCTGACTCATCCATTTGAGGGGGAATGGTCGGTCACCAGACGGAACCTCCTCCCTAACAGGTAGTAGCGGAGAGATTCGAGTGCCCACTTGATAGCCAGGCACTCCCTCTCCACTATACTATATCTGGACTCGGGCGGGACTGAGCTTACGGCTCAGGAAGACAACGGGATGTTCTTCCCCGTTGACCTCCTGAGACAGTACCGCACCGAGGCCTACCTCCGAGGCGTCGGTCTGTACGACAAACTCCTTGTTGAAGTCGGGTGTCACCAAAACCGGGACCCACACAGGGCCGACTTCAACGCGGAGAAAGCCTCCTCCGCCTTCTCACTCCAGCTAACCCTCCCAGACTTTCGCCCCTTCAACAGGTCTGTCAATGGCGCTGCTATTGTGGCAAAGTGGGGCACAAACCTCATGTAGTAACCTACAATCCCCAGGAACGACTTTACCTGCCTGGTGGTGACCGGTCGGGGCCAGTTACGAATGGCCTCTACCTTAGTTACCTGAGGTTTGATAACTCCCCGCCCAATTACATATCCCAGATATTTTGTCTCCTCTAACCCTATGGAGCACTTCTTTGGGTTAGCGGTCAGTCCGGCTTTCCTCAGGGCATCCACTACCGCCTGCACCTTGGGTAAATGGCTTTCCCAGTCGGTGCTGTGGATGACTACATCATCTAAGTAGGCCGAGGCGCACCGACGATGTGGTCGCAGCACTATGTCCATTAGCCTTGGAAAGTGGCGGGGCGCCATGCAGGCCAAAGGGTAACACCTTGTAGTGATACAGGCCCTGCGGGGTAACAAATGCGGTTTTTTCCTTAGCCGACTCGCTAAGGGTACCTGCCAGTACCCTTTAGTGAGGTCCAGCACAGAAAAATAACGGGCTTGTCCTAAACTTTCAACAAGCTCGTCTACTCGGGCATGGGATACGCGCCAAACTTGGATACTTCATTTAACTTGCGAAAGTCGTTGCAGAACCGCAACGTCCCATCCGGCTTGGGTATTAGGACTATGGGACTGGCCCACTCACTTTTCGACTCCTCAATGACATCGAAGCTTCAACATTAACTGCACTTCCTCCGCGATGGCCCGCCGCCGAGCCTCGGGTACCCGGTATGGTTTTAACCGACCTTGGCCTGAGGCTCAGTGACGATGTCATGTCGGATGAGAGACGTGCGGCCAGGGAGGTCCGAGAACACATCCGTGTTCCGACTGAGGAACTCCCTGACTTCCTGAACTTGTTTGGAAGACAGGCTGTCTGCAATTTTTACCGTGGTTACGGCTTCACAGGCCTCGAACTGTGGGGCTGGACCCTTTTCACCTGTAGCCCTGGCCGGGGGCTGTGGTCGCCGGCCGCGTCCCTATCTTTCCACGGCTTAAGTAAATTCACGTGGTACACCTGCTCCGGCTTGCGCCGCCCTGGCTGGTGTACTTTGTAATTTACTTCCCTACTTTCTCGATCACCTCATAGGGGCCCTGCCACCTAGCTAGGAATTTGCTGTCAAGGGTGGGTACCAGAACCAAAACCCGATCTCCCGGATTGAAGTCCCGCACTCGAGCCTGACGATTGTACACCCTACTCTGGGCTTGTTGCGCTGCCTCCATATGCTCCTCGGACCAAGGGCAACACCCTTTCCATCCGTTCCTGCATCTGGGCGACATACTCAATGACACTTTTGTGGGGGACAGGCTGTTGTTCCCATGCTTCCTTGGCGATATCCAACAGGCCCCGAGGGTGTCTGCTATAAAGCAGTTCGAAGGGCGAGAACCCAGTAGAGGCCTGGGGCACCTCTCGCACTGCGAACATGAGATAGGGCAGAAGCAGATCCCAGTCCTTCCCATCTCTAGACACCACCCTCTTTAACATATTTTTTAGAGTTTGGTTAAACCTCTCCACAAGACCGTCTGTTTGCGGATGGTAAACGGACGTCCGTAACTGCTTTATACGCAACAATTTACACAGTTCCTCATTACTTTGGACATAAAAGGGGTCCCTTGGTCTGTCAGAACCTCTTTAGGCAGGCCCACACGGGAAAACATCTCCATTAACTCTTTGGCAATGAGCCTAGCTGAGGTATGTCGCAGAGGCACCGCCTCCGGATACCGAGTGGCATAGTCGAGAACTACCAGAATGTGTTGGTGGCCCCTGGCAGACTTTGGTACAGGCCCACTAAATCCATAGCGACTCGCTCAAACGGTACTTCAATAATTGGCAGAGGTACCAGAGGACTACGGAAATGTGGCTGGGGGCTAGTTATCTGACAGGTTGGACAGGACTTACAATAATCTTCTACCTCCTTGAACACACCGGGCCAATAAAACCGCTGCAGTATGCGGTCCTGGGTTTTCTGCCACCCCAGGTGTCCCCCAAGAACATGTTGGTGGGCAAGCTCCATGACAAGCTTGCGATACGCTGTGGGCACCACCAACTGTTCAACAGGTTCACCTCGGATTTGGTTCACCCGATACAACATATCCTGCAGAACAATAAATCGTGGGAACATTAATTCAGCCCCTGGTTTCTGGGGTTTACCATCAATTTCCAGCACATTCTCCCAGGCCCTGGTTAGGGTTTGGTCCCGGTGTTGGGCGGTCCCAAAATTATCTCCGGAGACGTGGAGGTCTGCCAACTCAGGACCTGGTGGCAAGTCCTCCATGTCTCCCACCATTACACTCAGTGGGGGTGTCTCCCTCTATCACAGAAGTGGTGGTCACCCCTACCGCAGGCCCTTCGGACTCGGGCTCCCAGGGCTCTGGCCTCCCACAGGAACCAGGCCACTCTGCTAGGGTTACCCCTGTCTCAGGGCTATTAGTCACTTTCACCTCAGGCCATAGTGACGGAAAACCAGGGAAGTCTCTCCCAATTATTAGTTCATACGGTAGTTTGGCGGAGATCGCCACTTCACAAGTCCAGGTGCCGGCCGCCGTGGACAGAGACATTTCAGCAGTGGGATAGTCCTTTAAGTCTCCGTGTATGCACACCACCCCAACTTTCCGGCCCGTATACTGGGTGGGCTGTACCAGGGCAGCACTTACCAGGGTTACCAGGCTCCCTGAGTCCAACAGCGCCACTGCCAGGTTATCCCCGACTTGCACCTGGCACAGATGACGACTGTCTATTGTCTCGGGATGCCGGTCGCACACAGTCTCCGGGCATACATGGAAGCCCGGTACCCATAATTAGTCTCCATGGGTTCCCCCACTGTGGACAGTTGGCCCTTATGTGTCCAGGCTCCCGACACTGCCAGCAGACCACTGGGGACGGATCTGCAAGAGGTACATCCCGGGCGGGTTTGGCCGGCCGCCGGGACTGGGGTGGAGATTTCCGGGTTTGACTGGCCCCTCCCAAAAGAACCCCCTGCAGGTTTCTGGTGGCCTCATATCGTTCCACCAGGTCGACCATCTCAAGGGCATTGGTGGGGATACCTGGCCGATCCAGTGTTGAAGGGGGTAAGGCAAGGCCCTCCAAAACATGTCAGCCAGCAGCCGGTCCAGCATAGCAGTCGGACTCAGAACCTCAGGCTGCAGCCATTTTTGCAACCTGTGCAGCAACTCATAGTACTGCGGCCTGGCGGGTTCAGCCACGTTAAAGTCCCACTGGTGGACACGCTGAGCCCGGACCAACACGCTTACCCCCAGTCTGGCCAGGATCTCCCCTTCACCGTGGAATAGTCAGCAGCCTGGTCGTCTGCCAAATCAAAAAACTTGCTGGGGTCCGGATGCCAGGAACGGAGCAACCACTTCGGCCCACTGGTCACGGGTAACTTTTCCCTCACGGCGACCTTCTCAAAGACCGCTAGGTATGTCTCCACGCCGCCTGCGGGGGTCATCTTTGGGATCGCCGCACGGACCGCTTCCGGGCATCATGGACGTGGTGGGACGCTCCGGCCGCCTGTAATGCCATCACATGTTGTAGCAGTAACTGGTTGGTCTCCCGCTGCTGCACGTTAGCTTCTACGAGAGCCTTCACAGCAGCCTCCATGTTGCCAGAGATCACAGGCTGCAACTTTGCCGGCCTAATATAGGACATTCACTTTTGCTCAGCACAAAAACAAAGTTCGGCGTTCACGCCAGCCTCACTGCGCATGCCCGCATCCGACACCAAATGTGGGGAGTCGCTCTGGTAGACAGCGGTGCGGGTGCAGTTTAGAGGCAAAACAAGGAGTCCAGATTGTGCAACAAACAGTGTTTTATTCACACTTGCACACCATAAATGAAAAACAGTCTCTTGGTGACAGTTCACACACAACGGAAATAACGTGGCAAAACAAAAACAGGCCAACACAGGTTCAGTCACCTGGGAGGTGTAGGTGCAGGTTCGCACCACGCTGTCGGCCCAGCCGCAGGAGAATCCAGCTTCAGGTAGCCAGGAACAAAACACCTCCTTGCTGAGCTCTTTCCTCCAGGACAGAGAACTCCCAGCCCTGTTAGCAGCTCCAGGATAATCACTTCCTCCAGCTGCTGAGCTGGCTGAGCTTTTAAACCCAGCCCAAAACCAGGACTGGGTCGTGGGGAGCAGCCACCCACCCTACACTTTAGCTGCTCCCGGTAAGAGCCGGCCCGGATCGGCTTTGCAGCCATGCTATTTAAACTCTGTCAGTAGCACTAGCTGCTGCTGACATCAACAAAAACGGGCTCTTACCTCACCGAGGCTATGAACCTCGGTGACACATACCTGCCATCCACGACGGCACCCTGCACCTTACCACAATACCTTATAGGAATAAAAGGCTAAGAAACAATAAGAAACCAATGTGGATAAATAGAACCATAAAGAAAGCAATAAATGACAAAAAGAAAGCATATAAATCTCTAAAACAAGAGGGGAGCCAGAAAGCACTGATAAACTATAAAGAAAAAAATAGAATATGTAAAAAACTAATAAAAATTGCCAAACTAGAGACTGAGAGATTAATTGCCAGAGAGAGTAAAACTAACCCTATAATGTTCTTCAAATATATAATGGTCGGCCCTCTACACAGCAATGAGGGGGGTGTTGCAGAGAGCGATGAGGATAAAGCAAAACTATTAAATACTTTTTTCTCCACTATATACACTGAGGAAAATAAACTATTAGATGAAATGCAGAATGTAAAAGTAAATTCTCCATTAAAAGTGCCCTGTCTGACCCAGGAAGAAGTACAACAGCGACTTAAAAAGATTAAAATAGACAAATCGCCAGGACCGGATGGCATACACCCCCAGACCTTTATTTCTGATATTACGGACTCTATACTGACAGGATTGGCGCATAGCAAATGTGGTGCCAATATTCAAAAAGGGTCCAAAAACAGAGCCTGGAAATTATAGACCGGTAAGTTTAACATCTGTTGTTTGTAAACTGTTTGAAGGTTTTCTAAGAGATGCTATCTTGTAGTATCTCAATGAAAATAAGCAAATAACGCCATAGCAGCATGGCTTCATGAGGGATCGGTCAAGCCAAACGAATTTAATCAGTTTCTATGAGGAGGTAAGTTCTAGACTTGACAGCGGCGAATTAATGGATGTCGTATATCTGGACTTCTCCAAAGCATTTGACACTGTACCTCATAAAAGGTTAGTAAATAGGGGGCGTGGCCAGCAGCCATACTGAGCGGACGCATCCTCACAGAGCTCCTGCTCACTGACCCTTATCGGCAAGCATCCCTTGCTACAACCCCGCCAGCTCACCTCACAAAACGTCTGTGAGGACCCCTCCACACTCGAGGATACATCTGGCTCCCAGTACAGCCTCCGGGAGAGCGGCACGTCTGACTCGTCAGGAGCGGCCTAATGCGGCCTCCGGAGCATAGCCGCCTCCAGCCGCCATCGACATACCCGGCGTGTCAAACGCAATAAAGAGCCTCCCCAGAGCCTAGGGAGAACCCTCTAAGCTCCAGAAAATCTCACCTCACCTTTGCGGGACTGCAGCTCCATTTGGTCCGGTGAGTGGCAGGGACTGGCAGCACAATTAGCGCGCCATCTTAGGAGGCCGCACAAACATCCACAGCGGTTGCACAGAGCTACTTAAAGGCGCAGCGGACCCCTGACCACATAGAAGTACCACAAGGACAGAAACCTGCGCCTGGATTCGCCTGAGGCTCCTCGGCCCATTTGACTGCAAACAGGTCTGTCTCTCTGAAACAAGACTTTTTGTCTATTCTTCAGTGTAACCTGATAGCACTCTCTACTCCCTGCTATAAGGGATGTACAACCTCTAAAGCCAAAATTTGTTAGGGGGAAAGCTAAACACCTTAGCGTTTGCAAATGTAGCGCTGCTTAAAAATGTAAAACTACTAGAAGCCTCTTGAAGAAAGGAGATGTCATTAATACCGGTTCTTTGATCTCACCACCAGAGGGCAGAAAAGCTCCACTAATCTACTTCACATTACAGAAGCTTAATTGTGCCCTGCATTTTAATACCTCTCTGATGCATATGCAGATTTCTAAAAGCGTGCATTGTGACATTTGAATAGCTCTTATGGTGAAAGTGGGTAAATATACAGGCCCCGGTTTCCGCCATCCCAAATTTCCACGTGCCACAAGTCCGTCCCAAACCAGCCTCAGGAATTATGTCATCAAATCCACGAAAAGTAACCTCAATATGCCTATTATGTCAGGAAAATCGAAAGCTGCCCGTTTAACACCAAAGCAAACTCCTAAAGACAGTGACGCGGAAGACAACATGGATCCGGACACAGACTCTCAATTTTCCAGAAGTTTTCTTTCTCAAGCATTATCCAAAGCCCTAAATCCTGTTCTGGATGAGCTGGCGGAAATCAAAAGAGAGGTAGTACAAGTGGGTCAACGAGTAGAACAACTTGAATCTGCGTCGCCTGCCATGACAACCTTCGCTTCACAAGTCTCCACATCTCTAGACACTTATAAACAACATCTCAATCGCCTATATGATGCCCAAGAAGACCAAGAAAATAGAGGAAGGAGGAATAATATAAGATTTAGGGGCGTCCCTGAGAATGTAGCCAATGAGGCGATTCACAAAGCTGTCACGGACATTACCCAAGCGCTCTTAGGCGACGACTATACAGACCCCATTATCATTGAAAGGGCACATAGAGCATTACGCCCTAAACCCAAACCCTCGGACCCACCCAGGGACATTATCTGCAGATTCCTGAACTTTGCCCAAAAGGAACTTATAATGAAAAGAGCCAGGGAACAAGATGACATTGAATATGACAACAATAAGATTTTATTATTTCAGGACTTGGCACCATCTACTCTAAATAAAAGAAGAGTACTGAAACCACTTACAGACCTACTGAGACGACGTCGAGTAGCCTTCAGATGGCTTTTCCCATTTGGTATCCTGATTTCTTGGTCGGACAGGAAAATCATCATCAAATCTCATAGAGATCTAAAAGATGCCCTGGCCTTAATGGACATTGAGGATCTGGATATCCCGGACTGGGCCCCCACCGATGATGCCATGATTCCAGCTGCTCCTCCACAACCGGCTCCGTGGGAATTGGCTCATCATGGAAAGTCACACAAGCAGAAAAAGAAGGGACTGATGACCCCAAGACGCCTTATTCAGGAAGAAGATTGACGTCCAGATATTCATACCGCTTGGTTCGGTTTGAGAACCACTTGAAATAATCTCCTTTCTTCCATTTTGACATTTGTTTTTGATTCGCTTTATATTGTTTTATTTATCTGAACTGCTCCTCGCGTCTCCTGCCTGACACCACTTTACTATTGTTCCTACTTACCTCACAAATATTAATCATACCTATTAAGGACGTGGTGATCTGGTGGGAGACGTGAAAAGGACCATGTTCCTCGTTCTTTATGTACACACACTGCCTATTGATGGACTAACTCTAACGATAGACATTATTCTTTATAGATTCATTGGAGTTAATGATACATTAACCTTGTAGTTTAAGCTTTCCCCTGTTCCAATCATTTATCCTCCAAACTCCCACATCCTGATAGTAGGATGTATGAACCTGAGCAGGTTCTTCCCAGAGGAAACTCCTTCCTCTTCTCTTTGTCTCCCCCTTTTGGAGGATTACTATTTGTTTACCTGTATTTTGTTCTCTTTCCGTTTCAGACACCATTACAGTTCCACGCCCTTCGCCTTCACCTTATCCCCCCTACCCTCCCCAAGTCTTTATCACAAGGACTTTCAGCTGAAACACAACCTCCTAGAGTTCTGCGTTTTCAGGTATGTGCGGCGGCTTGGCATCACATCACCTTTTACACTGTACCTCATAAATGGCCGAATTAAGATTAGCGACATATAACGTTAGGGGTCTAAAATCGCCCATAAAACGAAACCAAATATTCCGTACCTTCCACAAAAATAAAATACAAGTGATTTTTCTACAAGAAACCCATTATAAACATAATAGAACTCCGAACTTGTCCAGATCCATGTACAACCTATGGTACCACAGCACATCGGAGTTTTCGAACAAACTAGGGGTTAGCATAGGAATACATAAAAACACTGCCTTTACGTTCAAAGATGCTCAAATAGACCCAACCGGACGCTACATTCTTGTGAAAGGTGTGATAGAAAACCAAACCTTCACCTGGGCTAACTTATACGCCCCTAATACAGGCCAAAAGAAATGGATAAACACCACTTTGCGCAAAATAGAAATTTTCAGAGAGGGATCTTAATACTAGCTGGAGATTTAAACGTTTCTCTAAACCCGACCCTTGATTCCTCTACGGGAAAATCCACCTCATCCAGATGTGCCCTATTAGATATTCAACACACCCTTCACTCTATGGATCTAATTGATGCTTGGCGAACGACATACCCTTTTACTAAGGACTATACCCATTTTTCCTCTCCACACAACTCCTATCATAGACTTGATTATATATTTATTCCTAAACAAAACTTACTTTTATGCAAGAATATCAGCATTGATTCCATGATACACTCAGATCACTTTCCAGTTTCTATTACTCTCCAAATACCTAATTCCACCCCCAAAACATTCATTTGGAGACTGAATGAAACTATCCTAAGTGACCCAGAAATAAAACAAAAGATAAATACACGTCTACAGGACTTCTTCACCCTGAATAATGTTGAGAATGTCTCCCCACATATTTTGTGGGAGTCACACAAAGCTTACGTAAGAGGTGAATTTATCTCCTCTGCCTCTTTCATACGTAAATGTAGAATGAAAAATTAGATGACTTGACAAAGAAAATACATACCCTAGAAACAACTCATAAACGTTTACAAACTCCCGACGTTCTACGAGATCTTACATCTGCCAGGGAAGAGTTAAGAGACATACTGAATACTAACTCGGCAAAATATTTTATGTCATTGAAACAAAAATGCTTTGCCCATGGCAACAGACCAACGAAATTCATGATTGCCATGTTAAAAAACAGACAAAGGAAATCTAGGATAGCAGCTATCAAACTAGGAAACCACTGTGTGTCTGATGAAAAGAACATTACCAAAGCCTTTCACTCATATTACTCCGCGTTATACAATATAAACAAATCAGATGCTCCCGAAGTCAGAGACAGTAAACTACAATCTGCCTCTCTATTCCTGGAGAATTTGAATCTCCCATCGCTCTCTGAATCACAAACCTCACAGCTATGCCGCCCTATTACCTCCAATGAAATTCTTCTAACGCTTAAATCCATGGCGAAAGGGAAGGCTCCAGGCCCGGACGGTCTTCCTTTGTTATATTATCTCACCTTCTATGAGAAGATTGGTCCTTATCTGATGAATATGCTCAATTCCTCCCTGAACGGTACTCCTTTCTTGCCGCAGACGTTAAACGCCACTATCACCTTAATCCAGAAGCCCCAAAAGACCCAACCCTATGTGCTAATTACCGCCCCATATCTCTTCTAAATTTAGATGTCAAGATCTTTGCTAAAATTCTGGCTACTCGTATTAAACCTCTTTTGAACTACGTCATACACCCAGATCAACAAGGCTTTGTCCCCAATAGAGAGGGCAAAGATGGTACATATAAGATAATCAATGCAATTGCTCTAGCGAAAAATGTAATAAGCCGTTGACTTTGATAAGCACCGATGCCGAGAAGGCTTTTGATCGGGTCGCCTGGCCTTTCATTAAGTTGGTTTTAAGAAAGTTTAACTTTCCAGATCAATTCATTGATTCCATCTTTACTATGTACGCCTCACCGACCGCTTGTATAAGAATTAACGACACAATCTCCCCTGAAGTTCACATCACAAATGGGACAAGACAGGGATGCCCTCTTTCCCCATCCTGTTCATTCTAACGTTAGAACCCCTCCTTCAACGCATACGACAAGATTCCCAAATAAAAGGCATATGCTGTAACCAACTAGAAACTAAACAGGCAGCCTATGCTGATGATCTTTTCCTTCTGATCTCCAACCCATCCCAGGCCTTTCCGTTACTCTTACAAATATTCGACGATTTCAGTCATATCTCTAATTATAAAATCAATCCCTTGAAATCACAAGCAATTGGCATTAATATTACCAGCAGAGAATTAAACTTGTTACGAACCTCATCCTCATTCCAATGGAACATAAAAGCCATAAAATTCTTAGGAGTGAATATTTCCGCTGACCTTACTCAACTGTTCGATCTGAATTACAAGCCACTATTAGATACCATTCCCTCAATTATGGCTACATGGTCGCCGTCTTATATATCCTGGCTAGGACGTAAGAATATTTTTAACTCCATGATCCTACCTAAAATGACCTACATGATGCAGGTCCTCCCCATCCCCCTTCCATCCCGATTTTTCCTTCAGTTTCAAAGAATAAGCTCAAAATACATATGGGATAATAAAAGCCAAGATTAGCTTACAAAATTATGCAACTCCCCTTCACTCAAGGTGGGTTGAGCTACCCCTCACTGTCTAGAACATACACCGCCATACACCTCTCTCGTCTGGTGGATTGGATAAGGGAACCCCTGACAAACATTGGATAGCATTGGAAAAAGAAATAGTGAACTCCTCACTGAGGTTCATAGGCCTCTCTGACCCTGCGGCAGGAACCCCACCTTTATCCCCTTCGCCACTGATTAATGCTTCACTTGCTGTCTGGAAAACGCCACATTAGATCTCTGTGCTCCAAATTCCCATCGCCTATACTTCAAATCAGGGATTGCTTGGACCCAACTCATCCTGGTCATCATTCCTTGCCTCCCCTTTGAAATCCTGCACATTAAACTTAGAAGCGGTTCTGGACCAAGATGGTTCGCTACTTGAACCTCTTACTTTTTGTCAAAAACCCAGTCTCCTAACTTAAACACATTACAATACCAATACGTGAGATCTTGCATAATGCACTGTATACGACCAGGCACAGGCACCACTGAACTTACATGGTATGAAAAACTGCTATCCCAAAAGACCACTCCTACCAAACTTCTCTCTAAAATAGGAAAGCACCTATTAGATATTGAAAAGCCACGCTCCCTTTATTATATAAAAGAATGGGAAAAAGACCTAAAACTACAATTTTCTACAGATGATGTCAAGGCTCTATTGCAAGCACCAAAACTGACATCCAGGTGCGTCACCATTCAAGAAAATGCTTTCAAAATGCTTACTAGATGGTACATGACCCCTGTCAAACTGCACAAGATATATGGAACGACCTCCGATATATGTTGGAGATGTTTGACACAGAAAGGGACTTCATGCATATCTGGTGGACATGCGACGTGATCTCCCCTTACTGGAAAGAAATTTTTACACAGATAAGATCTCTGCTGTCAATGCCGGAGAATACACTCCGCACCCTCCCAGAAATAGCCCTTTTATCTCTCATTCCGGATGGGATTTCGACCAAAGTAAAAGCCCTTATCAGAATACTGCTGGCAGCGGCCAGGCTCCTTATAGCCTCTAATTGGAAAACGAAGCCCCTCCCTCTATCTCACAGTGGCATAATAAAGTAAATGCTATAGCGAGATTAGAGGAGTTATCACATTGGGAAGCCCGCTCCCATCCGAAATTCATTGAAATATGGTCACCCTGGAAAAAAAGACTTCCTACCTAATTGTGCCAATAAACCAAAGTGTTGCCAAACTGCTGCACATGTCTCTATGCACACCTTCTGCACATATCTTTGACATCTGCCCTCATCTTATGCTACCTCCTGGGTTAACACGCTACCTTTTGATCTTATTTCTTTAACAATAAAGCTATTGAATGGTCCGGTAACTACCAATTACTTGTCTAGATACTTATCTAGTCACTATTTGGTTGGGACAGCTTCCCCCATAGATCTTCTGACGTTAACATACTCTCTCATACTTTTAGCCCGCTCCTTGTGTACCTACCTTCCCCACCCCCCCACCCCATCCCATCCCCTTCCTCTACTCCCACACTGATTATCCTCCCCTTATGTTCTTATGTTCTTTATTTTATAACATTTGTTACGTGGTTTCCTTTGTTTCATTACTTCGATGGGCATAGCTTCCTACTCTCTGATTCTGAAGCTGCCAAGCTGCGACGAATACCGTGTATATGATCTATGATATGTGAACGAAGTAAGGATTGTACTCACTGTCATTATTAATGTCATACACTACTGTTGTGTTCATTATTCTTGAAATTCAATAAAAAGAAATATAAAAGAAAAAAAAAAGGTTAGTAAATAAAATGAGAATGGTCCGACTGGGAGAAAATGTCTGTATGTGGGTAAGTAACTGGCAAAGTAATAGAAAAAAGAGGGTGGCTATTAACGGTACACACTCAGATTGGGTCACTGTCACTAGTGGAGCACCTCAGGGGTCAGTACTTGGCCCTATTCTCTTCAATATACACTCACCTAAAGAATTATTAGGAACACCATACTAATACGGTGTTGGGCCCCCTTTTGCCTTCAGAACTGCCTCAATTCTACGTGGCATTGATTCAACAAGGTGCTGATAGCATTCTTTAGAAATGTTGGCCCATATTGATAGGATAGCATCTTGCAGTTGATGGAGATTTGAGGGATGTACATCCAGGGCACAAAGCTCCCATTCCACCACATCCCAAAGATGCTCTATTGGGTTGAGATCTGGTGACTGTGGGGGCCATTTCAGTACAGTGAACTCATTGTCATGTTCAAGAAACCAATTTGAAATGATTCGAGCTTTGTGACATGGTGCATTATCCTGCTGGAAGTAGCCATCAGAGGATGGGTACATGGTGGTCTTGAAGGGATGGACATGGTAAGAAACAATGCTAAGGTAGCCCGTGGCATTTAAACGATGCCCAATTGGCACTACGGGGCCTAAAGTGTGCCCAGAAAACATCCCCCACCATTACACCACCACCAGCCTGCACAGCGGTAACAAGGCATGATGGATACATCTTCTCATTCTTTTTACGCCAAATTCGAACTCTACCATTTGAATGTCTCAACAGAAATCGAGACTCATCAGACCAGGCAACATTTTTCCAGTCTTCAACAGTCCAATTTTGGTGAGCTCGTGCAAATTGTAGCCTCTTTTTCCTATTTGTAGTGGAGATGAGTGGTACCCGGTGGGGTCTTCTGCTGTAGTAGCCCATCCGCCTCCAGGTTGTGCGTGTTGTGGCTTACAAATGCTTTGCTGCATACCTCGGTTGTAACGAGTGGTTATTTCAGTCAACGTTGCTCTTCTATCAGCTTGAATCAGTCGGCCCATTCTCCTCTGACCTCTAGCATCCACAAGGCATTTTCGCCCACAGGGCTGCCGCATACTGGATGTTTTTCCCTTTTCACACCATTCTTTGTAAACCCTAGAAATGGTTGTGCGTGAAAATCCCAGTAACTGAGCAGATTGTGAAATACTCAGACCGGCCCTTCTGGCACCAACAACCATGCCACGCTCAAAATTGCTTAAATCACCTCTCTTTCCCATTCTGACATTCAGTTTGGAGTTCAGGAGATTGTCTTGACCAGGACCACACCCATAAATGCATTGAAGCAACTGCCATGTGATTGGTTGACTAGATAATTGCATTAATGAGAAATAGAACAGGTGTTCCTAATAATTCTTTAGGTGAGTGTATTTATTAATGATCTTGTAGAAGGCTTGCACAGTAAAATATAAATTTTTGCAGATGACACTAAACTGTGCAAAATAATTAACACTGAAGAGGACAGTTTTCTGCAACAGAGATCTGGATAGATTGGAGGTTTGGACAGAGAAAATGGCAGATGAGGTTTAACACTGACAAATGTAAAGTTATTCACATAGGAAGGAATAATGCAAGTCACCCATACATACTAAATGGTAAAACACTCGGTAACACTGACATGGAAAAGGATCTAGGAATTTTAATAAACGGCAAACTAAGCTGTAAAAAACTGTGTCAGGCAGCTACTGCCAAGGCCAATAAGATAATGGGTTGCATCAAAAGGGGCATAGATGCCCGTGATGAGAACATAGTCCTACCACTTTTCAAATCACTAGTCAGACCACACATGGAGTACTGTGTACAGTTCTGGGCTCCTGTGAACAAGGCAGACATAGCAGAGCTGGAGGGGGTTCAGAGGAGGGCAACTAAAGTAATAACTGGAATGGGGCAACTACAGTAACCTGAAAGGTTATCAAAATTAGGGTTATTCACTTTAGAAAAAAGGCGACTGAGGGTAGATCTAATAACTATATCTAAATATATCAGGGGTCAGTACAGAGATCTATTCCATCATCTATTTATCCCTAGGATTGTGACTGTGACGAGGGGACATCCTCTGCGTCTGGAGGAAAGAAGGTTTGTACACAAACATAGAAAAGGATTCTTCACGGTAAGAGCAGTGAGACTATGGAACTCTCTGCCTGAGGAGGTGGTGATGGTGAGTACAATAAAGGAATTCAAGAGGGGACTGGATGTATTTCTGGAGTGTAATAATATTACAAGTTATAGCTACTAGAGAGGGGTCATTGATAGTGTTGAGTGAACAGTTCGAGCATAGTTCGGGTTCGTACCGAATTTTGGGGTGTCCGGGACACGGACCCGAACCCGAACTTTTTCAAAAAAGTTCACTTATTTTCTGGGGTGATAGGCGGCCATTTTGTGACTTGTGGTGCACCAGAACAAGCTGCCACCAAGTCCATCAATCCATCAATACTAGTTTTTTTTTTGCTATATCCTACATCAGGGGCTTGGCTGTGCTAATTGTCATCCCTAGAAACTCAGGATAGCAATTTCTATATTTTATTAAGGGGTTAGATACAATTGCCCAAATACCAATCCCCTAAATCTGGTGTTCCAGCTTTGGCTAGCCAAGTATAATACTGTCTGCTGTCTGGCAAAGGATAGATTATTTTCTGTGGTGAAATTCAATTGCCAAAATAGCAATACCATAAATCAGTTGTTTCAGCTGTGGCTGGCAAAGTATAATAGTGTCCGCCAAAACATATATTTTGTTGTGGGGTGAAATTCAATTGCCAAAATAGCAATACCCTGAATCTGGTGTCCCAGCTGTTGCAGGCCAAGTGTTAATCTGTCCGTAAAAGGTTATATTTTGTTCTGCGGTGAAATTCAATTGCCAAAATAGCAATACCATAAATCAGTGGTTTCAGCTGTGGCTGGCCAAGTTTCATAGTGTCTGCAAAAACATATATTTTGTTGTGGGGTGAAATTCAATCGCCAAAATAGCAATACCCTGAATCTGGTGTCCCAGCTGTTGCAGGCCAAGTGTTAATCTGTCCGTAAAAGGGTATATTTTGTTCTGCGGTGAAATTCAATTGCTAAAATAGTAATACCCTGAATCTGGTGTTCGAGCTGTTGCAGGCCAAGTGTAAATCTGTCCATAAAAGGATACCTTTCATCCAGGGCTTAAATACTAGCCTTAAAAGAGATATTCCCCTAAATCAGTGGTTACTGCTGTGCCTGGATTAGTGTAATACGCTACATAAATAAATAGGCAGATAATGTTAGGTGCCTGTAAAAAAAGGCCTGAATTTGAAATCAATACATTGGGCCAAATATTTTTTTTCTTATTGTGGTGCTTGGTGAATGGTAACAATGAGGAAAACATCTAGTAAGGGATGCGGACGCGGTCGTGGTGGTGTTAGTGTACCCTCTTGTGCTGGGAGAGGACGTGGCCATTCTGCCACAGCCACACGTCCTAGTGAACCAACTACCTCAGGTTCCAGTACCCGCCAGAATTTACAGCGATATTTGGTGGGGCCCAATGCCGTTCTAAGGATGGTAAGGCCTGAGCAGGTACAGGCGCTAGTCAATTGGGTGGCCGACTGTGGATCCAGCATGTTCACAACATTATCTCCCACCCAGTCTTCTGCAGAAAGCGCACAGGTGGCACCTGAAAACCAAGCCCATCAGTCTGTCACATCACCCCCATGCATATCAGGGAAACTGTCTGAGCCTCAAGTTATGCAGCAGTCTCTTATGCTGTTTGAAAACTCTGCTGGCAGGGTTTTCCAAGGGAATCCACCTAGCCCTTCCCCAGTGGTGGAAGACATAGAATGCACTGATGCACAACCACTGATGTTTCCTGATGATGGACATGGGAATACCACCTCATCGCACGTCTCTGATGATGACGAAACCAGGTGCCAACTGCTGCGTCTTTCTGCAGTGTGCAGACCGAACAGGAGGTCAGGGAGGAAGACTGTGTGAAAGACGATGCAGGGGACGATGAGGTCCTAGACCCCACATGGAATGAAGGTCGTGCCACTGACTTTCATAGTTCAGAGGAAGAGGCAGTGGTGAGACCGAGCCAACAGCGTAGCAAAAGAGAGAGCAGGGGGCAAAAGCAGAACAGCCGCCTCCAAGAGAGTTCGCCTGCTACTGGCCACCGCCACCAGGGACCGAGCACCCCAAAGGCAGCTTCAAGGAGTTCCCTGGCATGGCACTTCTTTAAACAATGTGCTGACGACAAGACCCGAGTGGTTTGCACGCTGTGCCATCAGAGCCTGAAGCGAGGCATTAACGTTCTGAACCTTAGCACAACCTGCATGACCAGGCATCTACATGCAAAGCATGAACTGCAGTGGAGTAAACACTTTAAAAGCAAGGAACTCACTCTGGCTCCCCCTGCTCCCTCTTCTGCTGCTGCCTTGTCCTCTTCCTCCGCCTCGGGAGGAATGTTGGCACCTGCCGCCCACCAAACAGAGGATGTGCCACCGACAACACCACCTGCGTCACCAAGCATCTCCACCATGTCACACGGCAGCGTTCAGCTCTCCATCTCACAAACCTTGGAGAGAAAGCGTAAATTCACACCTAGACACCCTCGAGCCCTGGGCCTGAATGCCAGCATTTCTAAACTACTGGCCTTTGAAATGCTGTCATTCAGGCTGGTGACACAGACAGCTTCAAACAGCTGATGTCCATGGCTGTCCCACAGTATGTTGTTCCCAGCCGCCACTACTTCTCCAAGACAGCCGTGCCTTCCCTGCACAACCAAGTATCCGATAAAATCAAGTGTGCACTGCACAACGCCATCTGTGGCAAGGTCCACCTAACCACAGATACGTGGACCAGTAAGCACGGCCAGGGACGCTATATCTCCCTAACTGCACACTGGGTAAATGTAGTGGCGACTGGGCCCCAGGCGGAGAGTTCCTTGGCGCACGTCCTTCCGCCGCCAAGGATCGCAGGGCATCATTCTTTGCCTCCTGTAGCCTCCTCCTCCTACTCGGCTTCCTCCTCCTCTGCTTCCACCAGCTCATCCAGTCAGCCACACACCTTCACCACCAACTTCAGCACAGCTCGGGGTAAACGTCAGCAGGCCATTCTAAAATCATATGTTTGGAGAACAGGCCCCACACCGCGCAGGAGTTGTGGCGGTGTTTTGATCAACAGACCGACGAGTGGTTTCTGCCGGTGGGCCTCAAGCCCGGCCTGGTGGTGTGCGATAATGGGCAAAATCTCGTCGCAGCTCTGGGACTAGCCGGTTTGACGCACATCCCTTGCCTGGCACATGTGCTGAATTTGGTGGTGCAGAAGTTCATTCACAACTACCCCGATATGTCAGCGCGCTTCCGGCGTTCACATCCTGCCACTGCTCGCCTGTCTGCGCTACAGCGGAACTTCGGCCTTCCCGCTCACCGCCTCATATGCGACGTGCCCACCAGGTGGAACTTCACCTTGCACATGCTGGAGAGACTGTGCGAGCAGCAGCAGGCCATAGCAGGCCACCGTTTTCAGCGTTACAATACCACTTCTATGTCTCCTTGAGAAAATGCTTAGGGCGATGATGGAAGAGGAGGTGGCCCAGGAGGAGGAGGAGGATGAGGGGTCATTTTTACCACTTTCAGGCCAGTCTGTTAGAAGTGGCTCAGAGGGAGGTTTTTTGCAACAGCAGAGGCCAGGTACAAATGTGGCCAGCCAGGGCCCACTACTGGAGGGCGAGGAGGATGAGGAGGAGGTGGAGGAGGATGAGGATGAAGCAGGTTCACAGCGGGGTGGCACCCGACACAGCTCAGGCCCATCACTGGTGCGTGGCTGGGGGGATACGGAGGACGATGACGATACACCTCCCACAGAGGAGAGCTTGTCCTTACCTCTGGGGAGCCTGGCACACATAAGCGACTACATGCTGCAGTGCCTGCGCAACGACAGCAGAGTTGCCCACATTTTAACGTGTGTGGACTACTGGGTTGCCACCCTGCTGGATCCCCGGTACAAAGACAATGTGCCCACCTTACTTCCTGCACTGTACAAGCGCACACTGGTAGATGCGCTCCTGAGAGCATTCCTAAATGTCACAGCGGAACAGGTGGAAGCCCAAGGCGAAGGCAGAGGAGGAGCAAGAGGTCGCCAACGCAGCTGTGTCACGGCCAGCTCCTCTGAGGGCAGGGTTAGCATGGCACAAATGTGGAAAAGTTTTGTCTCCACGCCACAGCTAACTGCACCACCACCTGATACGGAACGTGTTAGCAGGAGGCAGCATTTCACTAACATGGTTGAACAGTACGTCTGCACACCCCTCCACGTACTGACTGGTGGTTCGGCCCCATTTAACTTCTGGGTCTCCAAATTGTCCACGTGGCCAGAGTTAGCATTTTATGCCTTGGAGGTGCTGGCCTGCCCGGCGGCCAGCGTTTTGTCTGAATGTGCATTCAGCGCGGCAGGGGGCATCATTACTGACAAACGCAGCCGCCTGTCCACTGCCAACGTGGACAAGCTGACGTTCATAAAAATGAACCAGGCATGGATCCCACAAGACCTGTGCCTCCCTTGTGCAGAATAGACATTTATAACTGCCTCCCCCTCAAACATGTATTTTTGTACTCCGGGGCACTTCTTTATTGAATCCTCATTTTTTAACTTTACCATGATCTTGTGGTGCAACCCAAAGTTGAATGAACCTCTCCTCTGTCTGGGTGCTGGGGCCGAAATAACTGAAAGTGGCCTTCTCCAGTGGTGGGTGATATGACGCATGATTCCTTGCTGTGGGACCTCTCTCCTCGGTCTGGGTGCTGGGCCGAAATAACTGAAAGTGGCCTTCTCCAGTGGTGGGTGATATGACGCCTTATTCCTTGCTGTGCTGACCTCTCTCCAAATGATATTGGTTAATTTTTATTTATTTTATTTTATTTTAATTCATTTCCCTATCCACATTTGTTTGCAGGTGATTTACCTACATTTTTCTGCCTTTTTTGCAGCCCTCTAGCCCTTTCCTGGGCTATTTTACAGCCTTTTTAGTGCCTAAAAGTTTGGGTCCCCATTGACTTCAATGGGGTTCGGGTTCGGGATAAAGTTCGGATCGAGTTCGGATCCCGAACCCGAACATTTTCGAATTTCCGAATTTCCAGGTGTTCGCTCAGCTCTAGTCATTGATCCAGTGAGTTATTCTGATTGCCTGATTAGAGTCGGTAAGGATTTTTTTCCCCTTAAGTGGGGAAAATTGGCTTCTGTCTCACAGTTTTTTGTTGCCTTCCTCTGGATCAACTTATAGGAAACAGGCCTAACTGGATGGACAAATGTCTTTTTTTGGTCTTACAGTATATACTATGTTACTATGTTGTTAATTTTGGGTCTGATTCCAACAAATTCATGTCAGGTCCAAATTAATTCTTCTTAAATCAAAAGTGGTCCAATTGGCCTGAAATTTGGTGTATGGGACTCCAAGGCCTCCTAGGACTTACTTTTAAGCTCTGTAATGCAATGACAGCAATAATAAATAATGTCAGAATGTCACTGACATATATAGCTGTGTGTAAACACATGAGTGATGGTGTTAACAGACAGTCTGCATTTGTTATGCTTTTTAAATTAATGACCGTTCCATAAATTGTGCCTTATCGGGGGCAGTGTTTATACACACATGGTAATATCAAAAAAAAGCTGTGGCTTGTTTTGAACAAGTGCCCAAAAATTCTCTTTTTTTTTGGGATCAACAGCAGAGCAGTGTGGAAACTCACAGAAGAGTCAGGGGATTAGACCCCTTTTAGAAGTAGTAATAGTGGCACATTATAATGATAGCAAAGAGGGCCAGTTCCAGCCATTGTTTCAGTCTGCCTCCCCAAAAGTCCCTGGGGTTAGGGAACAGGGTATATGCTGGAGAAAAGGCACATCATTTAAAAAAGAGACAATTTTAAACTTTTTGCAAGAAAAGATTGACAGCTGGTCAGAAGTACAAATATCATATATACACACATGAAATTAAGATAATTTTAACAGAAAGATAGACAGAAGCACTACTGCCATCGAGAAGAATAATATTTAGGTAAAGGCAGGCAATTTTATAAACAGCTGGTATTAATGCCACACAAAAGAATTACATTTGGGTGAAGGTGTGGAACTGTACAACATTTATAAAATGAGACAATTTTCTGAACAGCCAGAAGTACTAATGCAATACAGCAGTATTACATTTGGGCGACGACATGGAACTGTAATACATTTGGAAAAGAGACAATTTTAAAAGACAGCTAGCTAGAAGTACTACTGCTGTAGAAAATAATACAATTTGGTGGAAGAAGCAGAACCACATGAAATTTGGAAAACAAGAGAATTTTTTATGGACAGTTGGCCAGAAGTTGTAATTCCATAGAGCAGAATTAGTTTTGAGTGAAGGCAAAGAACTGCAAGAAAATTAGCACAACTAAGTGATACGGCAGCAACTGCACCGCCAGCAACTTGGCCAGGTGGGATTTTACCTTGCACACAGGCTAATTACTGGTCGCAAATTTTTTCCTCCTAGCCTCATATTTTAGTAACATAGTAACATAGTTTATAAGACTAAAAAAAGACATCGGTCCATCCAAATGGCATCCTGCAACTTGATCCACTTTAGGGAAAAAAGACACAGAGGATGTCCCCTCATTACAGTCACAGTCCTGGGAGTAAATAGATGATGGGAGAGATCTCTGTACTGAACCATGATATATTCATACACAGTTATTAGTCCTTTCCTCAGTCATCTTTTTTTTTCTAAAGGGAATAACCCTTATTTTAAAATCTTTCTGGGTACTGTAGTTGCCTCATTCCAGTTATTACTTAAGTTGCCCTTCTCTGAACCCTCTCCAGCTCTGCTATGACTGCCTTATTCACAGGAGCCCAGAACTGTACACAGTACTCCATGTGTGGTCTAGTGATATGCAAAGTGGCATATATTATGTTCTCATCACATGCATCTATACCCCTTTTGATACAACCCATAATCTTATTAACCTTTGCAGCAGCTACCTGACACTAGTTTCTACAGCTTAGTTTGCTGTTCACCTAAATTCATAAGTCCATTACCATGTCAGTGTTACCCAGTGTTTTACCACTTAGTATGCACTGGTGACATGTATTTTTCCTTCCCATGTGCATAACCTTACATGTCAGTGTTAAAACCTGCCACTTCTCTGCCCAAGCCTCCAATCTATCTAGATCCCTCTGTAGCAGTATACTGTCCTCTTCCGTGTTAATTACTTTACATAGTTTAGTGTCATCTGCAAAATGTGATATTTTACTGTGGAAGCCTTCTACAAAATTATAAATAAATATACTGAAGAGTATACGGCCCAATACTGACCCCTGAGGTACCCCACTAGTGACAGTGACTCAAACTGAGTATGTACCGTTAATAATTACCCTCTGTTTTCTATCACTGAGCCAGTTACTTACCCACATACAGACATTTTCTCCCAGTCCAAGCATTCTCATTTTATATACTAACCTTTTATATGGAACAGTGTCAAATGCTTTGGAGAAGTCAAGATATACGACATCCATTGATTCACTTCAGACAAGTCTACAACTTACCTCCTCATAAAAAACTGATTAAATTAGTTTGACATGACCAATAGCGATGTCCCGAACTATTCGCCGGCGAATAGTTCCCGGCGAACATCGCTTGTTAGCGTTCGCCACGCTGAGCGAACATATGCGATGTTCGGTCCGCCCCCTATACGTCATCATTGAGCAAACTTTGACCCTGTACCTCACAGTCAGCAGAAACATTCCAGCCAATCAGCATACCCTCCCTCCCAGACCCTCTCACCTCCTATCAAAAAGCAAGGACAGCATCCATCTTAGATTCATTCTGAAGCTGCAGTGTTAGTTAGAGCAGGGAGAGTGCTGCTGCTGCTGAATTATTAGGGAAAGCGTTAGCTAGTTAGCCAGTGTTCTGTGTCCACTCCAGTCCTCAAAGAGTCATCTGCTTTAAGGACAGTGTCCTGACAGCACCCCAAAGGTTGGGTTCACACGATCGTGTCCGGATTAGGTCCGGATGCGTTGCGGATGCGTTGCGGATGCGTTTAGTGAAAACTGTGCAATTTCACAGGCAAAACCATTCAGTTTTGCTTGCGATTGCGTTTTTCACGTGCGTGATAAAAAACTGAAGGTTTACAAACAACGTCTCCTAGCAACCATCAGTAAAAAAGCATCGCACCTGCCCTTGCTTGCGGATGCAATGCGTTTTAACGCAGCCCCATTCACTTCTATGGGGCCAGAGCTGCGTGAAAAACGCAGAATATAGAACATGCTGCGATTTTCACGCAACGCAGAACTGATGCGTGAAAAACAATGCTCATGTACACAGCCTCATAGAAATGAATGGGTCTTAATTCAGTGCGGGTGCAATGAGTTCACATCCCGCATTGCCCCCGCGCGGAAAACTCGCCCGTGTGAATGCAGCCAAAAAGCCCTTTTTAGGGCTGGTACATCAGTCTGCTTTTATTTATTTTTTCTATATATATATTGCAGTTGCCTTCCCGTGTGTGAGAGGCCGCAGGCCCACAGACTGTACTGTGTGCACATCACTCATATAGGGTGGCACAGTACCTTGCAGATAAAAGTCATTTAATTTTTACCCTTTAATATAATTGTAGTTGCCTGCCAGTGTGTGTTAGGCCCACAAACTGTACTGTGCCCACTTCCAGTGCCCAACACTCATATCGGGTGGCACAGTACCTTGCAGATAAAAAAGTCATTAAATTTTAACAGGGATTAAACTGATAGGAATGGTACTACTTAACACACCACTCATATAGGGTGGCACTGTACATTGCATGGTGCACGTGCAGCGCCCCAAATTGGAAGGAAGAGGACCAACCAACCATTTTTTTCCATCTCCCGCTTCCTAAAATCTATTCCATACACTGGCCCCTGATAGGGGAAAAAACTGAGATTAAACTGGTAAGATTTTTTTAATTTCAAAAAAAGGAGGACAGCCTCTGCGGAGCTGGGTATTTTTTGGCCGCGTTACTGAACGCTCATGCACAATGGCTGTAGCTCATCAGCTCTATATTTCTTCACACGAAAATGTGTGGCTAATTAATTTCCTCCATTTATGAAAAAAGGTTTTCGTGGCTTTACCTTTGTTGTGTTCCGTTTCTATCCTCTCTAGATATAATATCTGTTTTACAATTAAAAAAGAAAAAAAAGAAAAAGGGGTGGGTCGGGTTGCTTAGACAAGCAGCGGCACCCAAACAGGAGTAGGTCCGTTCTCCAAAGCACAAAGCAGAAAATAGAAAATGCGGGACCGCGCTAGAAATGGCAGTTTTTTGCACAAATAATAATAAGCTTATAGTACTGTAGATAGTATGTCCTGCTGTAATGATACTGTAAGCTTATCATTATTAGTGCAAAAAACTGCCATTTCTAGCGCGGTCCCGCATTTTCTATCTGTTTTACAATGCACAGAATTTCCTCCACCGTCGGTACTGTGGGGTGTAGCCAATGCCTTAATATGCCTTTCTTTACTGCAAGCAGCGTCACATGTACTCCCTTAATGTTCACCACTTGTGTAGTGTTTTCTGCCGGATCAATCAGTATGTAGTGGAAGATACAGTGTTGTGGGGAGAGGTCCAGCTCTACATCCCATATCAATTTTATTTGTGAATTTATCGATTGCCATAATGAAGCCAGAAAAGAGAAGCTCCATAAACCATACATCAAATTGGCCTGAGACATTCCACATTTGGGGCATGCTCTAACGTAATGTGATGGAGCATCCTTATATGAGAGGTCAAAAGCGTATGTAGCTTTATGAAGGATCCTGAACTGCATCTCTCTCCACGTTTCACAACATACTGCCTGGCGCACCCGTTCCATCCCTGCCCTCAATTTATGTGTCAGAGTATCATCTTCGAACTCCCGTTCCCAATGTTTAAACACTGTTTTACAGATACCAATGGATTGTATGCTTTGTATTCTACGGTACAGTTCAGCGAGCGACGCGGGTGATGCTTCCCTGTCTATCAGACCGTCAAACCAAGCTAGTCTGTCAACAACCAGACCGCTCGCCTGTTTAGCACAAAATGATTGTATTTGAGCATAGGCAAGAAAATGAGATTGAATGAGCTGGAGTTGCGGTTGTAATTGTGCCCAAGGGATCATCCTGTTTCGAGGGATTTAACATTTGTTTAAGGCCTCTTGCACACGAACGTATTATTTTTTCAGTGTTTTGCTGTACGTTTTTAACGGATCCGTTTTTCCGTTTTTTGCTTCCGTTTTGTTTCCGTTTCAGTTCCGTTGTTCCGTTCCGTTTTTCCGTTTGGCATATACAGTATACAGTAATAACATAGAGAAAATTGGGCTGGTCTTAAACTTTTCAATAGATGGTTCCGCAAAAAACGGAACGGATACGGAAGACATACGGATGCACTTCAGTATGCTTTCCGTTTCTTTTGCAGACCCATTGACTTGAATGGAGCCACTGAACGTGATTTGCGGACAAGAATAGGACATGGTCTATATTTAAACGGAACAGAAAAAACTGAGAAACGGAAGGCATACGGAGACACTTCAGTATTTTTTGAAGACCCATTGAAGTGAATGGTTCAGTATACTGTCAGTATACTGAACTGAAAAAACTGCCAGTATACGGTCCGTAAAATACGTTCGTGTGCAAGGGGCCTAAGGGTTACAATTCCCCTTTCTCTCCACTTATGAAAGAGTGTAGATTGTCTCCCTGCCTTAAATGGAATATAAGGAGTTAAATACATTGGTAATTGATAGATTTTTCTAACCGCCCTCCACGCAGCCAATGTATCTCTAATTATTGATTAGTGCTTTACTGGTAGAGGCATGTCCTTAAGCCTCGTGTGTAGCAGTGCTACCAAGTCCCATGGGGCCACCAACTGGGCCTCTAGTTCCCTGTTGGAGAAGAAAGAAGTTTTCCATATCTAGTCTTTTACATGTCTCAATAAAGATGCCAGATTAAAGGCTTAGGGAAAAAGGGAAAGAGGCAACGTATTCCATCTCTCTAACTCCTGCATTATTTTCCTAATCAGTGGTTCATAGTTTAGCACATACAAGGAGGACGGGTGTCGCCCAATCTTAATGCCCAAATATATTAAATGCCCTGACACTACTTCTACCCTGTAAAACCCTGTAGATAGAGCAACTGACTTTTACTAATGTTTATCTTATAGCCCGTGGCTCCCTCATAACATAGAAAGGTATCTAGGACCGCACTCAAATGGTCTTCTGGGGTTCCTAAGAATATCAGTATGTCATCCGCGAAGCATATCAGCCTGACTTCTTTATTTCCTACCTCAATGCCCTTAAACGTTTCTGAGCTCAATAAGTATCTAACTAATGGCTCCAAGGCTAAGTTTAAGAGGAGTGGCGAGAGGGGGCACCCCTGTCTCGTTCCTTTCTCCAGCTCAAAGGGCTCCGAAAGGGATCCCGGGAGGCTAACCATCGCCTGGGGTCTTCGATATAGGCTTTCTATCGCCTGACGAAACTGGCCTGTGATTCCTACCGCATCCAGGGACCACCACAGCCACTTCCAGTTGACATTATCGAAAGCCTTTTCCGCGTCTAATGATAGGAGGGCCGGGTGGCCCCTGGTGTCCTGAGCATGTTGCAAGTAATCTTGCACTGCCAGTACTGTTCTAATGTTAGTCACCGCCGCTCTACCTTTGACAAAGCCGACTTGGTGACGGCCAATCAAGTCAGGCATGAGTTCAGCCAGTCTGTTCCCCAATATCTTGGAGAGCAGTTTTAAATCCTGATTTATTAGAGAGATAGGCCGATATGAACTGGTTAGGGTGGGATCCTCTCCCGGTTTTAGTATTACTTTTATGTGGGCCGTATTCCCAGTGGGCATAATATCCGATCCCTGCAGCACCTTATTAAAAATAGCTGTGAGAGTCGGAGTGACTTCAGTAGTCAGGATTTTATAGAACTCGCTCGGGTAGCCATCCGTCCCCGGGGCAGTACCGTTAGGCAACGTACGCACTGTTCTTTTTACCTCCTCATCAGTGATTTGGGCATTTAACATAGATAAGGCCTCCTCCGGTAGCTGAGGAAGGTCAACTTTAGATAGGAGCTCCCGAGCTCTGCTACTGTTCTATTCTCCTTGGGCATACAATTTGGTGTAGTACTTTGCAAAACAATCCGTTATGTTTTTCATGTCTTGTACTTTCCTTCCCTTGTCATCTATAATGCTACCTATATTTAGTGTACCGCTATGTGATTTCGCTAGTGAGGCCAACATTTTACCTGCTTTATTGCCAAATTTAAAAAAGGAAGCTAACTTATAGTCTAGAAATAACCTGGCCTGCGCCTCCAAATAGTGATCATACGTGTGTTTGGCTGTTACTCATTTTGTTTTATTTTGTTCAGAAGGGTCAGCTATAAAAGCTGTATAAGCACAGCGCAGTGATTCTGACGCTAGTTTGTATTGCGAGCTAATCTTTTTCTCTTTGGCTGAAGCCTAGGAGATAATACGGCCTCGTAGGACCGCTTTGGCTGCTTCCCAGAACAAGACATGGTCCTCTGCCTGATCCTTGTTGTCCCCCTTGTATCCCCACCCCCACCCCTTCAAATTATCTACAAATTCCTCATCAGAAAGAAGGTGGCAAGGAAGTCTCCATATTATATCCTGGCCCCTGGGAAAAGTGTCTGCCAGGTGTATCACCACTGGGGCGTGGTCCGAGATAATCATATCTAAAATTTGCACATTTTCTACCCTGTGCATGAGAGTCTGAGAGGCAAGGATGTAGTTGTTCCTGGACCAGGAATGTTGAGCATGGGAATAATAAGTATACTCCCTCTCCATAGGGTTAAGAAACCTCCAGGTATCCACTAAATCCATGGCCTGTAAGAAGGGATTAATGGTGAAGCCACTTCTAGGGGTGTTAGATTGGACCTCTTTCAAGTGTCTACGGTCCTCCTGTATATCCCTCACCACATTAAGGTCACCCGCCACCAGGATCTGACCTCCTCCCTTCTTTAAGATAGTGGGTGTCAAAGCCTTAAAGAAAGCTGAAGGCGCAGAGTTGGGCCCATATATATTCACTATCGTCAATCTACCTACTACTGTGTCTAGCGTCACCAGTGCTCAGCGTCCGTTGTCATCATTTTGACTGTCAATCACAGAGCTCAGTCTTTTATGTATTAAAATTAATACTCCAGTTTTTCTTGCCCATTGATGAGGAACCCATGACTTGTCTCACCCAAAGGCGCCTCATACGCCAGAAGTCTGCCTCCTCCAGATGAGTCTCTTGTAGAAGAGCCTCATCCACATTTAACCTTTTAAGGTGTCTTAATATAGAAATTCATTTTTGATTGGCTCTCAGGCCCTTTACATTCCATGTTAAGATCCTCATATTGGTTTAATAACCGCTGAGTATATGTGCGAGCTTTCCCCAATCCCTTTCCTGAGAGACAGACTTCTGCGACATGAGCATATAAACATTACCCACTGACATTCATGGAGGCGAACAATAAAACAAACATATAACTCCCCCCCTCCCAACTGTCCCCAAACTGTTCTCCTATTGGAGTGAAAATGAACCAGCAATTATACCTAGTGGACTTCGCTTTTTTCGTCATACCCTGTCTAGAGTTGCTGACATCTAGAACAGTGAATAAACGTATTATCATATATACTATCTCAGATTACTACTGCTCCCATGCATCCCCGTATATAAACCTGATGTGACGTCTCTCAGGTGAAAATCTCAAAAGCCCGGGGCATGTATCATCCCTCGTTATATATAATGTCCAAGAGTTCCGTTGCAGAGGGAGATATATATATATATTTTTTGTTTTTGTCTTTCATTCTTTCCCCATTGTAGTGACAAACCCCCCCTCTCCCCACCCAGGGGCTCAGAAAGCCCTGTCTGTGACCCATATCGTCCACATCGTGTGGCCGGAGTAAGCACTTACGTCCCTCTGGGGTGTGGAGAGTTCAGTACCGTGTCAAGAATGTCCAGGCCAAGAAGTAGGCCTCAAAGTGGATCCCTGGATCAATCCCAGGCTGGGCTCGTCGCTGGTCCCGGACGTCTTCTTGGGGTCCCCAGAGCCGGATTCTTTGGACTGGATGGGTTGCTCCTCGTTGGGCCTTGATGGTGATGACCCCTTGGGGACTGCCTGCTGATCCATCTGTCGTGGGTTTCTCCGAAGGCCTCCTTCGCTGCTTCTGGCATGAGGTACGTGTCAACAGTGCCATCTGACTTAAAGATCCTCAGGATGGCCGGGTACAGCAAAGCAAATTTGACCTTGTCTTGGGCCAATTGAGAGCAGATTCCCGAGAAAGCCCGTCTCTTTCTGGCCACCTCAGCTGAGTAGTCCCAAAACAGTAGGAGTTTGTGGCCTCGTACCTTAAGTGCGCGCCCAGCTTTTCTATATCTGGAGAACAGGGTTTCCTTATCTGCATAGTTAAGAAACCGGGCAATGGTGGCCCGTGGTCTTTGGCCTAGATCTGCCATGTTGTTGTCTCGTGGTGGGCCTATGCGATGCGCTCTCTCAACAATGACCGGGCCTTGCATTCCCAGTGCCTGGGGGAGATCAACTGTGCATATCTGGGCAAGCTGGCTGGGTGGGACCGACTCCGGGAGGCCCACTATCCGGAGATTATTCCTCCTGGAGCTGTTCTCCAGGTCATCTAGCTTGACTCTTAGGGCCTGGTTAGATTGAAGAGTGTCCTTCAGAAGAGTTTGCGCTCTTTCTAGTTCGTCCTCCAGCAATCCCACTCTCTGCTCTACCTCCTGAATATGGAGAGTGTGTTGTGCCACTTCCTCTTGAATTCGTTTCATGCAGGTTGCCACTGTGGCTTCCAGTGATGCCTTAATGTCTGGTGCTAAGAGTGCTGCCACCTCGATCGCCAGCTCCTTCCATGGGACATCCAGCCTTTGTATCTGGGACTGGGTCTGGGGTGTACAAAGTGCAGGCACATCGTTGTCTACAGCTTCTGGCTAGGTGGGAGGCTGAGAGGAAGATCGTGTCTGTCGGCGCTTGCCGTCCGCCATTTTGTGCCTAAATCGGGTCACTGGTGTGCTTCGTTGAGGGAGCGGAGAATTAGTAGAAGGGGAGCCAATGCGCAGCAGGAATTTCTCCATCTGTGACCTGGCAGTCACGGGAATTAAAGAAGGAGCTTTTCAGCCCCTGTTCAGCAGCGTCTACCCCGTGTAACAGCAATCGGGGTGCGGAGCAGTAGCTACCTCTGTCCTCACATTGGCGCGCAGGAACCGGAAGTCCCAACGCGATCAGTTTTATCGCTGGTCATGGTAATTTGCCGCAGGTCTCTGCTTTTTGAAACAGCAGAGACCTGCCAGCCATAGCACCTACTGCAGGTGCCATGTTTACACATCGCTCCAGCGCCATACATGTCCGGCGCTGGTAGTGAAAGTATTAAGTATCAGAAATAAGGATCTGGCTATGACATTACTTAATTCTCTTAGGTTATGAGGGTGTCTGCCAACTCGTCCTGGAGATTTGTTTATTTTAATCTTTGTAAGACCCTGCTATACTTCTTCCTGGGTCAGACAGGGCACTTTTAATGGGGAATTTACTTTTACTTTCTGCATTTTATCTGACAGTTTATTTTCCTCAGTGAATACAGTGGAAAAAAATATTTAATAGCTTTGCTTTCTCCTCATTACTGTCTGCAACCCCCTCATCACTCTGTATAGGGCCAACACCTTCAGATTTATACTTTTTACCATATATATAATTGAAGAACATTTTAGGGTTAGTTTTTCTTTCTTTGGCAATTAATCTTTCGGTCTCCAGTTTGGCTGCCTTTATTTATCTTTTACATATTCTATTTTTCCGTATAGTTTTTTAATGCTTCCTAGCTACTCTCCTGTGATTTAAATGCTTTCTTTTTGTCATTCATTGCTGTCTTTACAATTCTATTTATCTACATAGTTTTTTTTTTCTTCTTCCTTACCCTTTTATATGGTATGCACCTGTCACAATTAGAGCTTTTAAAAATATTCACATTTTTGGCTGTATTTTTTTGAGGACTTTGTCCAAGTTAGTTATGCCAATGGCCTCACTTAGTTTACAAAATTTAGATTTTTTGAAATGTAGTATTTTTGTGCCTCCCTCAAGAAACACTATTTTGAATGACAATTGGAAGGTTATTTTTTTATGGTCACTATTTCCCAGCTGTCCCCCAATTTGCACATCTGTTGTTCTGTCAGGTCTATTGGTTAGTATTAAGTCCAGTATGGCTGTCTCTCTAGTCGGGTGGTTATTTGTAGGATATGCCCCCATTGCCTAATAGGTCCGGGTCCCATAAGGAACTGGAGCCTGAAAACTAGTAGCTGCCATATAATATATTAGCCAAACAGCAAATTATTGCTGTTGTTGCCTGAAAATGTCCTTTTATAATGAAAATTACATTAAGTGGCCACATGGGGCTATATACTATATACATTTTACTTAATAATTAAAGTTATACTTACCTTTAACCCTTGCATCCTGAAACAATATATGAACAGTACCTCATGGTGCAGCAGCTGACTGGCAGTTGGATCCAACTAACTGTTAAAGGCCTCATGCACACGAACGTGTGCACCCCGTGCCCGTATTGCGGACCGCATTTGCGGATCCGCAATACACGGGCACCATTCCGTGGCCATTCCGCATCACGGATGCGGACCCATTCATTTCAATGGGTCCGCAAATCCGGAGATGAGGAACGGTGCGGAATGGAATGACGGAACGGAACACTACGGAAGCACTACGGAGTGCTTCCGCGGGGTTCCGTTTCGTACTTACGTCCCGCAAAAAGATAGAACATGTCCTATCTTTTTGCAGAACGGGCAGATGGCGGACCCATTCAAGTGAATGGGTCCGCGATCCGCTGCGGCTGCCCCACGGCCGGTGCCCGAGCATTGCGGCCTGCAATACGGGCACGGGGTGCACACATTCGTGTGCATGAGGCCAAAAGAGGAGAGAAAAATGGTCATGGGTAGAGATGAGCCATCTTGCTTGAAGATCGGGTGCGAAATATGACAAGATGACATCATCACGCCGGTTGGCATGCTGATATCATACATAACCTTGCTTGGGATTTCGGCCGAGATTTTCAAACAAGATGGAGGATCAGGTAAGTACGTTTTGTTTGCACTATTTTAGGTTAAATCGATTCGCTACCACGAAGCATGAGGAAATTCGGCTTTGCAGCAAACCCATTCGCTCAACACTAGTCATGGGGCATTTCCGTAGTGACATAAAAAGAAAGACAGCTTCCTTCTGTTGACGTTGAGCCCTGACTGCTGGAGAAGAGATGCAGGCCAGTGGGAAATGCTGCTGTTCTTTAGGAGGGCCCAGATAGCTGTCTGCCATAGTGTACAGTAACTATACCAGTAATGTAACAAATTTACTATGAATGTGTCAGCAGTTCAACAAGATGCAGACGGCTATATATTAGATCGCCCTTTAATACTAAGGCACAGTAATTCTATATATCAACAAAAAAATTAAAGGATATTGTATCAGCAGTTGAACAAGATAAATGCAGCCATATATTAGACCCCCTTTAATACTGAGACACAGTAATTCTATATATAAAATAAGCGATTAACTGCGAATATGTCAGTAGTTCAACAAGATGCAGACGGCGGTATACTGTATTAGACTGCGCTTTAATAGTGCGGCACAGTAATTTTATATATAAACTAACAGATTCTGAATGAGGCTGTAGCAAGGAGTCCAAGTGCAGCAGGAGAGAGAGTCTTCTTTCTGCAGGTGTGTGATGGAGGTAGGCTCCAGTGACTAAGCCAAAGACCAGGCCTGACTGGGAGTCACTAGGGGCATCGAGTAGTTGTCACCATGGCTGTATAAATTAGAAGATGGCTATTTGCAGCAAATGAGGCCCAAAGGGCTTGGAAAGAGGGAGAGGTGGGAAGAAGTGCTTGGGCCACCAAGATGCAGTTTAATTGGAGGTATATGTGGGGAGAATTTCCAATCTTATATATCTCAAACAGATACAGATACTACCATAAAGACATACTGTGGCATCCATCACCTATAGGCTTCCATTATACAGAAAACTAAAATGCATACATGTTTTTACTGGATGTCTCAGCATGGAAAAGCACAGTCTGCTGTGCTATTTCATACGGCAAAAAAGTATACTGACATTTACCAGCCTGGTGCATACCAGCTCTCCACTGGGTGATTAGAGCCTATGTATACTTTTGACCAGTGCTGGTCGAAGTGTGGCCTTGGGCAAAATTTCAAGTGGAGCCCCAAAAGAAATATTGCACAAACAATACATTCACACATAGCCTGCCTGCACTGATTGCAGATTACACATGTTTTTTCCACGCAGATTCTCGTGCAGAGAAACTGCAGTGTAATACAGTACCAGCAAGGTGTATAAGATTATCTTTAGGATAGGTCATCAATATCAGATCGGCTGGCGTCCTTCTCCCGGGACATCTGCCGATCAACTGTTTGGAGGACAGTGATGTCACTGTATATCAGTCACATGGCCTAGTTGCAGTTCAGTCCCATTCAAGTGAAAGGAGATGAGCTACAATACCAAGTATCGCTGCTGTCTTATGTACGGTGCTGTGCTTGGTAAACTATAAAGAGACCACTGCGCTCACAAGAGCTCACCGGAGCTCTTGTGAGTGCAGTGGTCTCTTCAAATAGCTGATCAGCAGGGGTGTCAGGAGTCGGATCCCCACTGATCTAAAACGAATGACCTATCCTGAAGATAGACCATCTATATCAAATTCCTAGGTAAACCTTTTAACTGAAAAAAACAAGAAGCAGGTTGGAACTCTCCTTTAAAAACACTTTCTACATGTCCTAGTGACAACATACCTCTTACATCCAGGGACATCTCCTGTCATGTAGAGTAGACCTTCTCTTTCCACTTCTCCTCCGTTTGACCCAGACCGTTGTGACAAATTCTTTCAGCCTCATATTGTCTCTACAGAGTTTGTAACACAGACACGATAGAATTTTTCCATCAACCTCCCCATCCTCGTGTCCCCACAGTGTCATCCTGCTGCCACTCCCAATACTGTGCCTTTGTGCTCCCCAATGTCCCAGGTACTATACTGCTGAAAAAATAGTGACCCTAATAGACATAACTGAGGTCATTTATCAAATTGGTGTAAAGTAGAACTGGATTTCCAAAAGAGCTGTCAAAAATTAAAAGTGAGATCTGATGGTTGCTATGGGCAACTAAGCTAGTTCTACTTTACACCAGTTTGATAAATTACCCCAAATGTCCCTATAGTAACCACAGCAGCTATAATGTCCCCTAGAGTGCCCCAGTAATAATAATAATACCCTATATTGGGCTCTAGGTAATAATCCCTGTATAGTGTCCCCAAAAATAATAGAATTTTCTACAGTGCCTCCCCAATATTAAGGCCCCCCACGCTGCCCCCATATAGTAATCCCCGACACAGTAATTTGCCCCATACTGCCCCAATAGTAATCCCCCTATAGTAATTTGCCCCCCTCCCCCACATAGTAATTTGCCTCACACAGTAATTTCCACCACACTGCCCCATATAGTAGTCTGACCCCACACAATAATTTCCCCCACACTGTCCCCAGACAGAAGTTTGCCCCACACTGCCCCCACACAGTAGTTTGCCCCATACAGTAATTTCCCCTACACTGTCCCCACACAGTAATTTCCCCCACACTGCTCACAGTACTTTGCCCCCGTACAGTAATTTCCCACCACACAGTAATTTCCCCCACACTGCTCCCACATTGTAATTTCCCCCACACTGCCCCCACACAGTAGTTTCCCTGACACTGCCCCCACACACTAGTTTCCCCCACACAGTAATTTCCAAAACACTGCCCCACACAGTAGTTTCCCCCACACTGCCCCACACAGTAGTTTTCCCCACACTGCCCCACACAGTAGTTTCCACCACACTGCCCCACACAGTATTTCCCCCACACTGCCCCAACACAGTTTACCCCACACTGCCCCACACAGTAGATTCCCCCACACTGCCCTACACAGTAGTTTCCCCCACATTAGCCCCATATAGTAATTTGCTCCCACATAGTAATCCCTCCCATAATAATTTCCCCCCACACAGTAATCCCACCATAATATTTTCCCCCACATAGTAATTTGCCCCCATACTGTAATTTCTCTCGATGTACTGTCTCTTCACATGTCCTCCTGTGTGTCCCCCCATGTCTCCCAAAGTTGGCACATAAAAGAAAAAAAAAACTAAATAAAAAAAAACAAAAAGCTAAATACTCACCTATGTCCATGCGCGCACACTTCACTGTGCTGCATCCCATGACGTGATCACGCACGCCTGCGCCGGGATTTCACTACCGCATAGGCCTCAGGCCTACTAGGCCTGAAGCCTATGGTGGTGATTAGTGGCAGGGCAGGGAACTATGCGCTCCTATGCCCGAACGTCCCTATTGTAATCCGCCACTGACTGGAAGGGGGCCGCTTTGGTGATGGGGGCCCAGGGCAATTGCCCAGTTTGCCCCCCCTAACGCCGGCCCTGCTTTTAACATACAGGCTAGGAGCTTTCTAGAAGCATATGGAAAATGTATACTGCAAATGATGTGTGAAAATACTATCCAGGGTGGTAAGATAATGTTAAAATGCCTATTAAAGTGCCCCTTGGTCTGTCCCTAAAAGAATAATGGTTATGCATGGCTATAATTGTTTAAAATTAATATTTTTGCAAACTTAAATGTATTAATAGATATAAATTAGTGCGTACCTCAAAAAGTGTATTATAAAAAGTATGTTTATAAAGCAAGATCAAATCTAAAATATGCAATATAAAAGAAAATAAAAAATATAAAAATAAAAAATAAATTAAATATGAATATTCCAACTAGTTAGAATAACATGGATCCATATACATATACATACAATATATAATTCTATAATTAATTAACACGAGTCTGATATTATCCCAAGAAAGGAGACTAAAATAATCTGGCAATCTCCAATATAAAGTGCACAAGTCTTTTGTTTCAACTGTATACACATAGGGTTGAGCAAACCCGAACTGCAAAGTTCAGATTCGTACCGAACTTTGCAAGTTCGGGTACTCGGACCCGAACCTGGACTTTTTCACTGGTGATTTTATTATTTCCATTAGAACATGGTTGATAGATCTTCTATCTTCATTAAGCAGGACCTGCGGTGATGTCACCTCGCTCACCACGTGGTGAGCGCGGTGACGTCATCGCAGGCCCTTTTGCAGGTCTTGAAGAAAGAAGATTATAGCGGCTACACGATCAAGTGGATGAAGTGAGTTTTTTTTATTATTTTTGACCCCTCAATAGCCATTTTATTTAGCATTCTATCTTAAGAATGCTATTATTTTCAGTTATAACCATGTTATAACGGAAAATAATAAAGTGAGGTTCGGGTCCCCATTGACTTTAATGGGGTCCGGGTTCGGTGTTCAGGTCAAGTTCGGGTTCCGAACCCGAACTTTGACCTGAAGTTTAGCCGAACCCGGCAAACCCGAACTTCACCAAGTTCGCTCATCCCTATATATAAGTAGACTGTAAACTAAGGTTAATGATATACAATTTGTATTATATGCTCTGCAACACTTTATTTACTTGTGGAGCTGCAGAGTTGATATCTAGTCAGCTGAACTGTCTCTTATTTACTGTTAGCAGTAAAAGCTTCACCTGTCTGATTCTTGTCACAAGGTGAAATGGGTCTCCTCTTTAAAATAAAATATGGGGATCAGTCTCTTGTTAAATATCTGTGCAATTAGGCTAAATGCGTTTCGGGGCTCCTGACCCCCTCCTTAGTAGCCACACAAATTGCCAAGTCTGTCTTTATCTTTTTCATTGCCATTTATAGGTAAAATAGTGTTCTGGAAATTCTGGACCTGAATGTGATAATTAATAAAATACTGATAATAAAACCTGAAGTGGACAAAACCTATTATCACCACTACATAATGGTACAATAATACCTTGTCTATGTAAAATAGCTATGTGTCACATAAAATTTTGTTCTGTAATTACACATATAAGGCAATATATATAATGAAAATATGTAAATGTGATATGAAAATAGAGATGAAATATGGCAGACTATGCCTAAATGTCTTGCTGTCGCTTGATAGAAGGATATGCTGTGTACTTGGTGGGTTGCAGGGGAGTCTCTGTGCTGGGAAACAGCCTGACGCAGACGGACATGGGGCCCACAGAAAGCACACCCAATGAATTGATGAAATAACCTGTCTATAAGAAACTAAAAAGTCTTGAACTTACTGTATATATCCTATGATATATATATATATATATATATATATATATAGTATAATTGCCCTCTTGCCAATCCTTATTGACATGTTCAATGGCTGCAAATTTCAGTTTACTAGGGTCTTTATTGTGGTATTAATGTTTAAAATGTGATGATAAAGTGTGTTTGACATATCCTGTATATATGTTACTAATGTGTTTTGATACTCTTTTCCTACTTTGTCCTACTAATATACTGTTTACCACACTCACACTCAGCAATATAAATGACCCCTTCGCTGTTATAGGTAAGACATTGTTTAATCAAATTAGGTGCCCTTGTATACACAATGGGCGGTTTGCTAGGCAACTTTTCACCTAATATTTTATTGTCTCTGATTAAGTGCCAATGTTTATGAATTATTTTTCAATTTTAGCAGTGGGCTTCTTATAGGTGGAACAAACTAAACTGTCATTAAACACTGTAATCTTTAAATCTAAAAATTCTATATTATTTTGACTGACTTGGGGTGTGAATTTTAGATTAAACTGATTGTGATTCAAGTTGGGTATTAATATGATTCCAAATTCTGTCCCTTCCAGACGAACAGGATGTCATCGATGTAGCTACTGTACAGCACAGCAAACCTAGTGCCCATGGCAGTCCCGGTCATCTGGAGGTAGTAGTTGTACTCAAACATAAAATAGTTTTGAGTCAGTATGTATTCAATACATTTTAAAACAAAATCGGTTTGCCTATAATCCAAATGTTGATCCTCTTTAACCCCCTAAAATTGGAAAAAAACTCAAAAATTTTTAGTTTTTTTATTGTAGATTTTTAAAGTGTTTTTGCAGTAATTCTTGTTGGCACACAACTCAGGGGACTCTATTGCATTTTTAACCCCTTAGTGACATAATTAACTTTAGCCTTAAGGACCAATAATATTTTCACCCTTTATGTTCTAGTTGTCATAACTTTTCAATTTTTTCTTTTAAATATTTTTTATTTAGTTGTAGGTTTTTTAGGAACCATTTTGGGGTATATATACAGTAGTGTATTTAAAAAGTTTTATTATTTTATTTTTAGGGGGAAAGATAAAAAACTGCAATTTTTACTTTTTGTGAAATTTATTTACGTCATTCACTGTGTGGTAAAAAATGACATAATTTTACTATGTGGTTCAGTACAGTGATAATAGTGCCACATTTTTTAGCTGCTCATATCTCTGACATTCCAAGCTTTTAAACAATACCAGAATGACAACAATATATTCAGAACATGGGAAGATATCACTGTTAGAAATTGGGATGCAGTGAATAAAGCTGAAAGTGAAAGTAAAAGCAGGTTTTACCCATGATTATTCCCGACTTGATTTGTAACAGTGATATCTCCTGTTGAGCTTGGACCTTAGCTGTCATTTTGATCTTGTATAAAAGCCTGGAATGCCAGCTTCCAAACAAGACCAGTTACAGTTAGCTACTAATATTTATGAGATATCAGCAGCTAAAGCATTGGATTCTAGGCAGACCAAATTTGTTTTAAGATGTTGAATACATACTGACTCACAATTATTTTATGTTTGAGTCCAACTACTAACTCCAGATGACCAGGACCACCATGGGCACCAGGTTCGGGCCCAGTTATGCTAATTTATTTATGGGCTATTGGGAACATCTTAATATAGCCCAACATCTGGTTATGTTCTTCTGAATCACAATCAGTATAATCTAAAATTCGCACCCTAACTCAGTCAAAATTATATAGAATTTTTAGATTTAAATATCACAATGTCTAATGACAGTTTAGTTTGTTCCACCTATAAGAAGCCCACTGTTAGAAACAGTTTCATACTTCCATCCAGCTGCCACCTTCCCTGTTCGCTTTTAAATGTGCCACTAAGTCAATACAGCCGTTTGAAACGCAACTGCACAGAAGTATCTACTTTTGAAATAGAAGCTAAGGCCTTAACACAGGATTTTTTGGAGAAAAAGTATCCCATACAATGTTTGCATAAATCATTGGATAAAGTAAGATGCCTTGACAGAAAAACCTTCTTTGAAGAAAACAAAATAATTAAACCACAAGTGAAAGATATGGAACTCATACTAACATACAATACAGGACATAAAAAATTTGAAAAAATAAGAGTAACAGCACACTGACCACCACTCACCAGCTGAGTTGGCTGATAACCAGTACTTCAGCTGAATACAACTAGAATCAGGCTTGGAACCACAGAGCCCAGCCAACCAAACAATACTACAATGTATGCACATGATTCTGACAACGGCAGATGATCTCCACCCAAACATACGTTTTCAGAAACCAGCGCTTCCAGCTATAAACAAGCTCTCACACAGTAAGTGTGTAGGGTGCAAAGAGAGGTAAGTTACACTGTATACAGCCGACCGCCCACCTAAAATTGTCTGCGGTGAGTGAACTCTGCAGCACTATTGATGTCATTGCAGCTCAGCAATAAGAGAAAGTTCAGATGGCTACATATCAACTCTGCAGCTCCACAAGTGAATAAAATGTTGCAGAGCATATAATACAAAATGTATTTCATTAACCTCAGTTTGCAATCTACTTATATACAGTTGAAACAAGAGACGTGTGCACTATATTGGACATTGCAAGGTTATTTCAGTCTCCCTCTTGGGATAATATCGGACTTGTGTTAATTAATTATATATTTTATACATATATTTGAATCAATGTAATTCTAAATAGCTGCTGGGCCGCAGCATATACAGTTCTGGAATATTCATATTTTCTTTTTTTCTTTTTATATTTTTTATTTTATAGTGTATATTTTACATTTGATCTTGCTTAACCACTTCCCGACCGCCTAACGCACAACTGCGTTCTCGCGGCGGCCGGGCTGTTCTGGGGCGCCGCAGAAGTGCGTCATCTCGCGAGACGCGAGATTTCCTGTGATTCACAGTAGCGCGCGTCTCAGGAGTTTAACTACGGCCTGCCAGCGATGATCCATCGCTGGCAGGCTGTAGATGCGATATAAATCGCATCAAACAAGTATATCAGACGCTGTTTTGTGAACAGCATCTGATATACCTGCTACCTGGTCCTCTGGTGGTCCCATTTGCTGGGATCGACCACCAGAGGACCAGGTAACTATGTAAAGTTGCACCAAACACTACACTCACCCCCCCACCCCCCCCTCACCTATTAACCCCTTGTTAACCCCTTGATCACCCCATCTAGACCCCCTGATCACCCCCCTGTCATTGATCACACCCCTTGTAAGGCTCCATTCAGACGTCCATATGTGTTTTGCGGATCCGTGGATTCACGGATCCGCTGGATCGGATCCGCGGATCTGCGGATCCACAGATCCTCAAAACACGGACACCGGCAATGTGCTTCCGCATTTTGCAGATCCGCACATTGCCAGAACTATATAGAAAATGCTTTTTCTTGTCCGCAGTTGCGGACAAGAATAGGACATGTTCTATATTTTTGCGGAACGGAAGTGCAGACCCGGAAGCGCGGATCCGTAATTCCGGATCCGAGCGGGACAAAGTCTGTCCCCATAGAAATGAATGGGTCCGCAATTCCGTTCCGCAAACAGAATTGCGGACGTGTGAATGGGGCATAAGGGTCCCTTATCACCGCCAGTTAGTTAGCTACTTGTTAGGTAGCTAGCGCCCAGCCCACCGCACCGCAGTCACTGATTTTGGCAGAGATTTTTTCATCCACATTGATTGTGCCGTTCATTTTTTTTTTTTTTTCAGCCCAGAAGCTGAACGGAAAAAAAAAATCTCATTACCCGTATGCTCAATAAAAGGAGAATCGCAGAAACTCCTCATGCTGGCCATACGTGTAATGATTGCGGAGACCCCTAAAATGCCAGGGCAGTACAAACAACTCACGTGTGACCCCATTTTAGAAAGAAGACGGCCCAAGGTATTCCGTGAGGGGTATGGCGAGTTCATGTAAAATTTTATTTTTTGTCACAAGTTAGTGGAATATGAGACTTTGTAAAAAATAAAACCTTGGGGTGTCTTCTTTTCACAATGGGGTCACTTGTGGGGTATTTATACTGCCCTGGCATTTTAGGGGTCCTAAAGCGTGAGAATCCAAATGCGTAAAAATGCCCTGTGAAATCCTAAAGGTACTCATTGGAATTAGGGCTCTGCGCATCTTGGCTGCAAAAGTGGCACACATGTGGTATCGCCGTACTCAGGAGAAGTAGGGCAATGTGTTTGGGGTGTATTTTATATATTCCCATGCTGGGTGAGAGAAATATCTCTGTAAATGACAACTTTTTAAAAATTTTATTCAAAGTTGTCAATTTACAGAGATATTTCTCTCACCCAGCATGGGTATATGTAAAAATACACCCCAAAACACATTGCCCTACTTGTCCTGAGTACGTCGATACCACATAAGTGACACTTTTTGCAGCCAAGATGCGCAAAGGGGCCCAAATTCCAATGAGTAACTTTTAGGAGGGCATTTTTACGCATTTTCTTCTCACGCTTTAGGGCCCCTAAATGCCAGGGCAGTATAAATACCCCACTTGTGACCCCATTTTGGAAAGAAGACACCCCAAGGTATTCGCTGAGGGGCATAGTGAGTCCATGAAAAATTAAACTTTTGTCAAAAGTTAGCGGAAAGGGAGACTTTGTGAGAAAAACTATAAAAATCAATTTCCACTAACTTGTGCCAAAAAAAAAATTCTATCAACTCGCCATGCCCCTCATGGAATACCTTGGGCTGTCTTCTTTCCAAAATGGGGTCACATGTGGGGTATTTATACTGCCTTTTAGGGGCCCTAAAGCGCGAGAAGAAAAATGCGTAAAAATGCCCTCCTAAAAGGTACTCATTGAATTTGGGCCTTTAGCATCTTGGCTGCAAAAAGTGTCACTTATGTGGTATCGACGTACTCAGGACAAGTAGGGCAATGTGTTTGGGGTGTATTTTTACATATACCCATGCTGGGTGAGAAATATCTCTGTAAATTGACAACTTTGAATAAAAAAATTAAAAAGTTGTCATTTACAGAGATATTTCTCTCACCCAGCATGGGAATATATAAAAATACACCCCAAAACACATTGCCCTACTTCTCCTGAGTACGGTGATACCACATGTGTGACACATTTTTGCAGCCAAGATGCGCAAAGGGGCCCTAAAACCAATGAGTACCTTTAGGATTTCACAGGGCATTGTTACGCATTTGGATTCTCACGCTTTAGGTTCCCTAAAATGCCAGGGCAGTATAAATACCCCACAAGTGACCCCATTGTGGAAAGAAGACACCCCAAGGTATTCTGTGAGGGGCATGGCGAGTTCACAGAATTTTTTTTTTTTGGCACAAGTTAGCGGAAATTGATATATATATTTTTTTGTTTTGTTTTTTACAAAGTCTCATATTCCACTAACTTGTGACAAAAAATAAAATTTTACATGAACTCACTATAACCCTTACGGAATACCTTGGGGTGTCTTCTTTCTAAAATGGGGTCATGTGTGGGGTATTTATACTGCCCTGGCATTTTAGGGGCCCCTAAAGCGTGAGAAGAAGTCTGGAATCCAAATGCGTAAAAATGCCCTGTGAAATCCTAAAGGTACTCATTGGTTTTAGGGCCTTTGCACTCAGGCTGCAAAAGTTCACACATGGTATCGCCGTACTCAGGAGAAGTAGGCAATGTGTTTGGGGTGTATTTTATATATACCCATACTTTGTGTGAGAAATATCTCTGTAAATGACAACTATTTAATTTTTTTATACAAAGTTGTCAGTTTACAGAGATATTTCTCTCACCCAACATGGGTATATGTAAAAATACACCCTAAAACACATTGCCCTACTTCTCCTGAGTACGGCGATACCACATGAGTGACACTTTTTTGCAGCCTGGGTGCACAAAGGGGCCCAAATTCCAACGAGTACCTTTAGCTTTTACATGGCTGCTCACAATTTAGCCCCGCCCAAAATGCCAGAACAGTAAACACACCCCACAAATGACCCCATTTCGGAAAGTAGACACCCCAAGGTATTCACTGAGGGGCATAGTGAGCCCGTCTTAAAATTTTTTTTTTTTGCCAGAAGTTAGCAGAAATGGAAACTTTATTATATTTTTTTTCCTCAGAAAGTGTCATTTTTCGCTAACTTGTGAAAAAAAATGAAATGATACATGAACTCACCATGCCCCTCCGTGAATACTTTGGGGTGTCTTCTATCTAAAATGGTGTGATTTGGGGGGTATTTATACTTTCCTGGCATTCTAGCACCTGAAGAAACATGACAGGTGCTCAGAAAGTCAGAGCTGCTTCAAAATGCCGAAATTCACTTTTTTGCACCATGGTTTGTAAACGCTATAACTTTTACCCAAACCAATAAATATACACTTATTGGATTTTTTTTATCAAAGACATGTAGAACAATAAATTTAGAGAAAAATTTATATACAAATGTAGTTTTTTAAAAAAAAATTTACAACAGAAAGTGGAAAATTTCATTTTTTTGCAAAAATCTCGTTAAATTTTTATTAATAGCAAAAAAAGTAAAAATGTCAGCAACAATGAAATACCACCAAATGAAAGCTCTATTAGTGAGAAGAAAAGGAGGTAAAATTCATTTGGGTGGTAAGTTGCATGACGGAGCAATAAACGGTGAAAGTAGTGTAGTGCGGAATTGTAAAAAGTGGCCTGGTCATTAAGGGTGTTTAAGCTAGGGGGGCTGAAGTGGTTAATAGACATACATTCTTCAGGTACTCACTAATTATATCTATTAATACATTTATGTTTTCTATAGCCATGCATAACCATTATTCTTTTATGGACAGACCCCCCACTATAACAGACTTTTTAAAGATTATCTTAACACTATGGATAGTATGAGAGAGACTTCTTTCACACATATAAATAGAATAAACATATTTTTTATTAACATATTCCTTGAAGTACTTACTGATTATATTTAATACTCTGTAAGATTTTTGCTTGCCAGCACCAGACAAGTGAGAATTCTTGGACTATATTTTATTATATTCTGTTGATTGACACACTAGGGTGGCTATATAGCCACCATTTTCTGTTTATTGGCCTATTTTATAATACGTAACGTTTATTTATAAATTCTCAAAATGATTAGATCCTTAAGTGCTCTAGATACATTTAACAACTTTTGGGTTTTGGCAATATTGTCATTTGTTTTTTAGTATTTATTTTATTTCACTTTCTATAGTGGTATAGACATTGTGGAGGAATAATGTCCTTTCCTTTAAACCCCTCACTAGTATTTTTGGGGTAATATAAAAGGATTTTCTGTTATCGCTATCCTCTTGAGGAATTGATGTTCTCTTCACACCCTTCCTTAATACTGGATTCTATTCCTCCTATTGCTTTTCTGTCATTATTCCTGTCTATACTACTCTAATGCAGTTAATCCAATATTATTTCTTTCATTCTACAAAGCGTCTCAGCCCGTGCTTAAAATGAACAAGTCCCTAACGCTCCCCCAACATGTTTCGCCACAACGTGGCTTCGTCAGGGTATGAGAGCGAAGAACCAGAGCGCCAATAATTTCTGTTTGAAATACCGGTGGAGATCCCTCCTCCTCTTTAATTGTCCGTTGAGTGGCGCTCATACACGTCAGAACTGTTTTCTATTGCTATGACCCCCTATCAATCATCATCTGTTTACCTTTCATAAAGTGCCTATAAGGTATCTCCTCCAATCTCTATCTCAATCGCTTCTTGTGCGCCTGCTCAGGGACTTTTTCCTTACTTATTTTTTATTTTTTTATTTTTTATTTCTCAGCTAATCTTTACCAATTTTGAAGATGAGATGATAATAATTAAAAAAATAAGGAAGAAACAATTGAGGGAAAATAATGTGAATATAGATACCTTCCAAAAATGGGACACATTCTATAATATATATGCATGACTTAAAAAGGACAAGAGTGAACAGAAGGAATCAGAAGGAAAAAATATCAAGGAACTTCATATAATGATATGTATATGAATATATCTGATGAACATATTCAAGGTAAATAAATAAATAAAATATATAGATCTCAAAGTAAAAGCAACTAATAGAGGGCCTCTGATCTATTACTAAGTTACTAATTTGAAATGGAGATTCGACTATAGTCTAAGTCCTCTGACATGCGCTATTAGACTAGCAAAAGATCCCTGAATTGTTTCAAAGTCCACTGAAATGCGCAAATGAAAGAGTCTCACTTTTTTTAATCTAAGTGCTAAGACATGCGCAATTGGAAAGCAGATTATCTGGAAATACAAAGTCCTGGGACATACGCATACCCACAGGAGAAAATCTAAGTCGTAAGGCATGCGCACAGAGAAGCAGTGCTGAAGCAAAACTCCAAGTCCCTGAGTAGGCGCACAAGAAGCGATTTCAGAGCGCATGATCCTGAATGAGATAGAGATTGGAGGAGATACCTTATAGGCACTGGATGAAAGGTAAAAAGAGATGATGATTGATAGGGGTTTAAAGGAAAGGACATTATTCCTCCATAATATCTACGCCACTATAGAAAGTGAAATAAAATAAAACTAAAATACAAATGACAATTTTGCCAAAACCCAAAAGTTTTCAAATGCATCTAGAGCACTTAAGGATCTAATCATTTTAGGAATCTATAAAAAAAAAGTTACGTATTATAAAATAGTGTGTCAATTTCAAGATTTTTTTTGGGCCAAATAAAGGGTCGATTGGTGTTTTTTTATTATATTCTGTACCACATATCCATGCTTCTCAAGTGAGCTGTCTAGTATTCCAGTATTTGTTTTATAAATGTATTAATGTGTGTCCTATACTTTCCTGGCAGGTACATTAATGCCTTAGAGCTAACTGTTTCCTATTTCACTGGTGCGATCAGCTTCAGAGAAATCTTGAAGAACGAAACTGATGTGGTAAAAGTTCTTGAAAATTCATATCGAAAAAGCAATGGTATGACATTAAATTTAACTATATAGTATGCAATAATTAAAATGAACATTGTTTTCTCTACTATAGACACTTCCCCCCTCCAAAGCAGTATACCTATAAGATTTCCTCATGTTCCCTGTTGCTAGTTATAGTAGTTCTGCAATACTTTTTGAGGTAAACCCAGGCCACTCTGCCTTAGGGAACGGACACACAGAACGTCCGTGCTGTGGGCGGGTTGCAGTTATGCCAATTAGCTCACAGCTTCTTTCATTTAATAATGAAGACTGCATAGTCCTTTAGTCTGGCACCTTTAAACAGGAGCTGTTGCTGTTATGGGGTTTGGCTGGTTAGGTTGGGGGGAAAATATGCATATTATTGCTGTTCTGGCCTACAATCTCCTGCTGGTTATTTGACAGTAAACACTGAATATTAATCAGCTCTGGCATACTGACTTCTCCAACCCCAGCGCTCTCCTGCCCTAAAGGTAGGAGCCCTTCTTCTGCCATCTACTTTTTCACATGATGTAATATCGATGAGATTATGTCATCAGGAACAGCCAGCTCCTCCTCTCTCTGCATCTTGCTGCTTTTATAGGAGACCAAAAAGGATGATTTAAAAGAAGTATAGCCAGCTAAAAATGAGGATGGCCATCATTAAGATCTGGCTTCCCGTAAGGGGTGTAGACTAGATGGTACTGGTTGGTAGTGTTGATCACGAATTTTCGAATTGCGAATTTTAATCGCGAATATCAGCACTTCGAGAATTCGCGAATATTTAGAATATCGCAAAATATATTCGCAATCGCGAATATTCGCTCTATGCGAATTTTTTATATGCAAATTTTCGCATGCAAGAAAATAATGGCATTATTTTCTTGTTTGCGAATTAAGATGACAAATCGCATGAATTAGCGAAAATTCGCATAATTTGCATAAAATTCGCATAAGCTGGTATTTAAAAGGTATCTTAAATGCCAGTTTATGCGAATTTTTATGTTAATTTATGCGAATTTTTATGCTAATTTATGCGAATTTTTTATGTGAATTTTCGCAAACAAGAAAATAATGGCTAGAGATTACGAATTTGCGAATTTTCGAATATATGGCGAATATTCGCCCAAATATTCGCGAAATATCGCGAATTCGAATATTGCCCCTGCCGCTCATCACTACTGGTTGGCACGCTGGCAGTGGAATAATAAAGGCTTCCATCTTATTGGTATTTAATTACATTTACGGTCGATGAAGGAATAAGTAAATATAGGAATAAATAAAACTGCAGCAGAATAAGTCTCCCTGCACTCTCCCTCTCCAATATATTTTTCCATTAACCCCTTCATGCATTTGGACGTAACTGTACATCCAAATCGCAAGTCATTTACTGCATTTGGACATACAGTCACGTCCAATCTTACCGGGCTGTGACATTATAAAGTGTCACAGCCCCGGAGTATCTGCTCTCCAAGAGAGCAGAGACACCGGGGTAGCCGGCAAGGGACCAATCAGAGTAGCCCCTTGCCTGCAAGTGCTTAGATTGGCTAGTCTCTGCAGACTAACCAATCAGAGAACTTCAGAGTGAAAATACCGGTTTCAGGCTGTGATCTCCACACTGGAGATCACAGCCTGAAATCAGCCATGACCCCCATTGTGCCCCCATTGATATAATGACCTCTAGTAATTTAATTGCCCCCATAATGCCACCCATATGCCCCCATTGCCTCCTGATACCCCCTGCAGCCAGCCTCAGTGTGATGGCAGCGGCTCAGGAACGGAGCTGCTGCCATCAGCAGAGAGTGTCGGCTGTAACTTACATCTTACACTTTATTGCTACGGCCGAAATCGGTGCTGGCACAAGTTTCAGCTGTTTAACCCCATAGATAGCGTCCGGGCTGCCATGTACTTGAGGCTGATCAAATCCTGAGGGTCTGATCAGCCTTAGTGTAAATGTAATACAGACTATACAGTGCATTGCAATAGATGACTATTGCAATGCACTGTATAGCCATCAGGCCCACTGGATCTTCAAGATCAAATAAAAAAAAAGTTTAAAAAAAGAGGTGAAAAAAAAGTAGAAAATAAATAAATAAAAATTTTAATAAAAATTGTCTTTTCTCATATCCATTCAGTTATGTCAGTAAAAAATAAATAAATAATAAAGAAACTACACTTAATTGGTATCACCGTATCCATACCGACCTGATCTATAAAAATATCATGTTACTAATCCCATGTGGTGAACGCCGTAAAAAATAATGTAGAAAACAATGAAGAAATTGCTATTTTGGCACCTCACCTCCACAAAAAAAAAAAAAACAAGTGATCAAATAGTCATATGTACCCCAAAATGATACCAATAAAAACTATAGACCATCCCTCAAAAAACAAGCCCCCACACAGCTACATTGGTGAAAAAATAAAAAAGTTATGGACTTTAGTATATGACAATACAAGACATAATCTATTTTTAACACAAAAGTTATTTTATGCTGAAAAAGTAGTAAAACATAAAAAAAACTATACACAACAAACACAAAATGACCTATGTACCCCAAAATGATACCAATAAAAACTACAAACCGTCTCACAGAAAACAAGCCCCCACACAGCTACATTGGTGAAAAAATAAAAATGTCATTGATGTTAGTATATGGTGATGCAAAATATCATTTGTTTTAATTTAAACACAAAAATGATTTTGTGCTAAAAAAGTAGTAAAACATAAAAAAAACTATATAAATTTGGTATCGTCATAACCGTTTCAACCCACAGAATAAAATTATCATATCATATTTACCGCAAGAGCAACCCGATAAAAATAAAAAACACTGACACAATTGTCATTTTTACCCAATTCATCTCTACAAAAAATGTTATAAAAAGTGATCAGAAGAAAACAATAAACTCCAGCAAGTTGCATTGATACTTCGTTTATTGTGATGCGGCAAAAATACACTCTGTGTGACGTTTCGGCTGGAACAGCCTTTTTCAAACATGTGCCGCTTAGGAGGAAGGCTCCACAGATAGCTGCACTGCAAGGTAGGTTGGCGTGCAGTAGCACGCTGTGGAGAGGAGCGCGCTGAAGAGACCCTTCAAATTATATGTTAGAAAATCCCGATGCCACTCTTATCCTTCTGAATGCTGCTGTGTCTCCAAACAGCGGTTTACGACCACATATATGATGTTGCCGTATTCAGGGAAAAATGCATACAAAATTGTGGGGTGCATTTTCTTTTGTTACCCCTTGTGAAAATAAAAATTAGGGCTAAAGCAACATTATATTTGAAATAAAAGTAAATTTTTCATTTTCACAGCCATGCGTTTCTAAATTCTATGAAACGCTTGTTGGGTCAAAGCATTCACTTCACCACTAGATTTATTCCTTGCAGGGTGTAGTTTCCAAATAAGGGTCAATTTTGGGGTTTTCTTTCTAGGGGTACCTCAGGGTCTCTTCAAATGTAACATGGCACCTGAAAACCATTCCAGCAAAATCTGCCCTAACAATATGTTAACAATATGGCACTCCTTTTCTTCTGTGCCCTGCCATGTGCCCATACAGCAGGTTACGACCACATATGGGGTGTTTTTGTAAACTGCAGAATCAGGGTAATAAATATTGAGGTTTGTTTGGCTGTTAACCCTTACTGTGTAACAGGAAAAATTTATCAAAATAAAAAATCTACTTTGCTTTAGTTCTTGTGGAATACCTAAAGGGTTAACAAAGTTAGTAAAATCAGTTTTGAATACCTTGAGGGGTGTAGTTTCTAAAATGGGGTCATTTAGGGTTGGTTACTACTATGTAAGTCCCACAAAGCGACTCAATAACTGAACTGATCCTTAAAAAAGTGGGTTTTGGCAATTTTCTTATAAATTTAAAAATTTGCTTCTAAACGTCTTCTTTTTTTTTTTAAACTTCTAAGCCTTCTAACTTCCTGAAAAAATAAAATGACATTTACAAAATGATGCAAACATAAAGTAGACATATGGGAAATATAAAGTAATAACTATTTTTTGAAGTATTACTACCTGTCTTAAAAGCGGAGAAATTCTAATTTTGAAAACAGAGAATTTTGTCAAATTTTCTGCAAATTTTTTTTTTTATGCATAAAGATAAAACGTATCAACTCAGATTCACCACTAACATGAAGTATGATGTGATATGAGAAAACAGTCTCAGAATGGCTTGGATAAGTAAAAGCATTCCAAAGTTATTACCACATAAACTGACACATGTCAGATTTTAATAATGGGGCTCCGGCATTTTCTCCAAACTGGCTGTCGCTTGAAAGGGTTATAATTTTCAGCAACACTGTCGCCAGAGCATGAGAGCTTGCCATGTCTCTCCCTATGCTCAGCTTACAGGACAATGGCGGAGACCGTGTGGGATGAGGGTTTTATAGGGCTATGAGACATCACAGGGGATGGCTATCTGCGGATTGGCTAGCTGCGCGGCCTTATGGGTGATCTTGCGTTCCAGGGCTTTTTACTTTCACTTTGTAACATTTGCAGCCGTCATTTTATAAAGCACGAGGAAATTGGAATTTGTGGTGAATCAAAGTTTTCCTAAACTTCAAACCTAATTCCTCTTTGAATAGTTTGCTTCACTTAACACTAATTACAATGTATGGACCAACAAATGGTGGTAGGCGGGATTCCTACAGGACATAGTACAGAGGCACAAGGACCTTTTGTACATGTCTTTGTAAAATCTCATGGTCTGCTGTGTACATGTGGCCTAAATCCTGCTTAAACATGGTTAACTGGAGACAGGTAGGGTATATGTTTTCAAAAATATGCATTTAGGCACCTGAGATGAACATTAAAAACATGCAAAATAAATCATAGTTTATTTCAATGTAACCCTTAAAATGGAATAGGCAGCTTGCGCTTAAATGTTAATCAGGCTTAGGCAACAGGAGCTACATTCTTAGGCTACTTTCACACTAGAGTTAGGGTTCAGCAAAAAAACGCTTCCGTTACTGATAATACAACCATCTGCATCCATTATGAACGGATCCGGTTGTAATATCTTTAACATTGCCAAGGCGGATCGTCATGAACTCCATTGAAAGTCATGGGAGGACGGATCTGTTTCTATTGTGGCAGAAAAAACTGATCCATCCCCATTGACTTGGATTGGGGGTCATGCCAGATCCGTCTTGCTCCACATCCCAGGACGGAAAGCAAACTACAACATGTTAAGGTTTGCTCTCCGGTATGGGAATGCAACTAAACAGAACGGAATGCATTTTGGTGCACTCCATTCTGTTCAGATCAGTTTTGTCCCCATTGACAATGAATGGGGACAAAACTGAATCTTTTTTACCTGTATTGAGCCCCTATGATGGATGTCAATACAGGAAAACTAAAACGCTAGTATAAAAGTTGCCTTAGACACATCATAACTTCACATTCTTCACTTTTACACAATGTTTCGTCAGTGATTTCCATTAGTGATTGTCAGACAAAACCACGTCCAGGTCAAATACACAGAACAGGTGCAAATCTCTCCATTATACCTTATCTCTATGTAGCTTTTACTCCTGGTTTTGGCCCAAAAGCACTAAAAGAAATCACTGATCAAGCGCTGACCAAACACTGACTGCATAAAGAGGCCTTAGACATGTCATAAAAGACAGATCCTGGAGTGTGCGGCATTGCATTCAAATAAGTGTTTAACTGAAATGTTAGTGTGTGTTAGCATGTTATATTAAGATTTGTCTCAGGCAGTTAAATCTAACTCCTGTGTAAATTCAGAAGTTGTAGAACTATAACCTATTACTAAACTATATATATTTTAGGGGAGATTTATCAAAAGTCATGTCAGGGAAAACTGGTTTAGTTGCCCATAGCAACCAATCATATTCCACCTTTTAGTTTCCAAAGGAGCTCTAAAAAAAAAATGGTTTCTATGGGCAACTAAGCCAGTTGTACCTTACACCAGGTGAATCTCCACCTTTGTCTCTATTTCTTTTGTGTGTTAATTAAATACAATCATTATAATAGACACCATTATTAAAGGTAAACTTTTTTTTAATGCAACACTACACAATCCAGGATCTGTATTTTGTGACATGTCTTAGAATGTGGATTTGCAAAGTTATGACATGTTTAAGAATGCGGTTTTATGAAGTTAAAACTAAAGTAAATTACCATATTTTTTGCTTTATAAGAAAATGTCTGTGCATCTTATAAAGCGAATACTAATGCTCCTTAGTACAGATTGGGGGTCTGATTTGTGGGTCTGATGAAGAATGGGTGTCTGATCTGAAGTCTGATGAAGATTGGGGGTGGTCTGATCTGAGGTCTGAAGAAGATTGGAGTCTGATGAAGATTAGGGGTCTGATGAAGATTGGGGGTCTGATCTGAGGTCTGATGAAGATTTAGGATCTGGTTTGATGATGATTGGGGGTCTGGTGAAGATTAGGAGTCTGATTTGGGATCTGATAAAGATTGGGGGTCTGATCTGAGTTCTAATGAACATTGGATGTTTGATCTAACGTCTGATGAAGATTGGGGCTTTTATCTGAGGTCTGATAAAACATGATTTTTTTTCTTATTTTCTAACCTGAGTGTATCTAATGGTCAGGTGTGTCTTATAGAGCAAAAATACAGTAACAATTTCCAACAAACCAAAATGCAATAACTACATAAAACAAAAAAATAACATTGAAACATTTTTTTCTCACTATAGTTCTGCTGATGTGTGGCTCACCTGATACTGTTGAGAAATTAGCAAACAAAGTGAAAATTCCTGAAGAAATGGTCGTCATTCTCATTGATATTTTCAAGTATGTCTTAACTCATTGTGTGATATAAATAAGCTTAATATAGTACACATTCTAATTTGCATTTAAAAACTTATTTGTAGTTTATTATGTTTTTTAGTGTAATGTACTATGGTTTTGGAACCACTGTGCCAACTAACCAATTTGGCTATTCCTAAGGGCGTTGTCCTTCTGTCAGTCCTCTGGTTTTCACTATTTAACCCCTATACAGGAATCTGGTCTTTGCTGTAGGGGAGCCACCAGGCTGCTACCTCTTGAAATGGTCCCAGTGTAGTTGTGTAGTTAGCAACTGACCCACAAAGGTCAGAGACATTGGTTCAAAGCACCAAGGGATCACACAATACACATAGTCAGAGACTGGCTTAGATTAGGCAGGCAGAGTACGTGAGTTCATGAAACAATTCTGCAGGTGGCACAAGAGCAGGGTCCAGGAATCAGGCAAGATCGGTATTTAGCAGAAAAATGGATAACAACATAACAAGATTATTAAGAGACCAGTTCTTCAGGCTAGGACCAAAGGAAATAGATGGCTATATACAGGAGCAGATTACATATTTTAAAAGCAACGCAGCAGCTCACAGAGCAGAAGATTACCCTAGCAATGCTGAAACTGAGTAGAGATATAATGAACAATGTCCCTAATTCCCACACAGAAAGCTGGCACCATGAACCACCATTGTTACAGTACCCCCCCCCCCCCATCCTTACAACCTCTCTTCTTTGAACTGGAGTGTTGCAGATATATCCTTAGTAGGGCAGGGCATCAATATTGGTATGATTGAAGATGTGTTGAGGCATTACCTTTTGATTTTCTGTATCAACTAATTTTTAGATGACAACTCTCTCAAAGTTTACTCTGACATGTTCAGACTTTGCTTGAGTTTCAAATACAGACAGAGGGTAAACTCAACCATAGGGTGGTACATGGGACCAGATCATTAGGATCATCACAGGGATGATGTGGAGGAAGGGTTTTCTTCCTTTTCCTGATTAAAATGTTGGTATAACAGGCATATACAAAAGGTAGATCTTTCAGATGTTAGAGTACAGGTGGATTCCAGACAGAAGACTGGCATCAGGAGTGATAGGCAGAACCCCAACAATGACTATGCACAGAGTTGCAGTCAAGGAACAGACTTTGTAGGCAAAGCTAATGCAATCCAAGCAGAGGTGGACAAGTAGACTCAGGCAGAATATGCAGAATTTTCTCTATATGGAGCACATTAACTTAAAGCTCCAAAGGCACAGTAATGTACTAGATGATCTCAGAGAGAGCCTTTCCAGTGAGCCAGGTCACCACCAAGGACTTTTCCAAACACTTGATGGGTATACGGTACTTGTTCACCAATGCCTGAAGCAGGGAGCGTAGAGTCTAGGAAGGCCTTGAAGATAAACTGTATACTACTGAAAAACAAAGATACTGGTAAAGTCAATTTTGGAGAGAACTGGTTTTAACCTAGGACCATCTATCCTATGGTACGATTGGGAGTCAGATCTTGTGAGGACAAGTGCAGACATACAGCCCCTTGGTATCACAACACAGATATAAGTTGTTAGAAATATCTATGCAGATGTTACTCTTAAGACAATTTGAGTCTGTCCACGTGCCTGAGTGCTGGTTTAGACAAAGAAGAAGGAGAAGGAATCAGACATCTCTGATAAGAAGGCACCAGCTGAGGAGGCAATCAGAATAACTCCCAGGATCAACGAACCATCTCTAGTAGCTATAGCCTGTAATATAATTATACTACAGAAATACATCCAGACTTGTCTTGAACTCTTTTAGTGAATTCACCATCACCACCTCCTCAGGCAGACAGTTCCATAGTCTCACTGCTCTTACCGTAAAGAATCCACTTCTATGTCTGTGTACAAATCTTCCTTCCTCCAGACGCAGGGGATGTCCCCTTGTCACAGTCAAAGTCCTGGGGATAAATAGATGATGGGATAGATCTCTGTACTGACCCCTGATATATTTATATATAGTTATTAGATCTCCCCTCAGTCGTCTTTATTCTAAACTGAATAACCCTAATTTTGATAATCTTTCAGGGTACTGTAGTCCACTCATTGCAGTTATTACTTTAGTTGCCCTCCTCTAAACCCTCTCCAGCTCTGCTATGTCTGCGTTGTTCACAGGACCCCAAAACTGTACACAGTACTCCATGTGTGGTCTACTTAGTGATTTGTAAAGTGGCAGGACTATGTTCTCATCACGGGCATCTATGCCCCTTTTGATGCAACCCATTATCTTATTGGCCTTGGCAGCAGCTGCTTGACACTGGTTTCTACAGCTTAGTTTGCAGTTCACTAAAATTCCTAGGTCCTTTTCCATGTCACTGTTACCCAGTGTTTTACCATTCAGTATGTACTAATGACTTGCATTATTCCTTCCGATGTGCATAACCTTACATTTGTCAGTGTTAAACCTCATCTGTCACTTCTCTGCCCAAGCCTCCAATCTATCCAGATCCATCTATAGCAGTATACTGTCCTCTTCTGTGTTAATTACTTTACACAGTTTAGTGTCATCTGCAAAAATTTATATTTTACTGTGCAAGCCTTTTGCAAGATCATTAATACATATATTGAAGAGAATAGGGCCCAATACTGACACCTGTGGTACTCCACTAGTGACAGTGACCCAATCTGAGTGTGTACCATTAATAACCACCCTCTGTTTTCTATCACTATGCCAGTTACTTACCCAAATACAGACATTTTCCCCCAGTCCAAGCATTCTCATTTTATATACTAACATTTTATGTGGTACAGTATAAAATGCTTTGAAGAAGTCAAAATATGTTCCTGGAACCAGAGATCAATACTGGGAGCCAGAGACATAAAACCCTCCAGGGTAGCCAGGACATCACAACCTGCCTTTTCATCCTTAATATGAGCTGATAGGCCCTCCAAGAGTGCTGCTATCAAAGCCTCATTGTTCCGGGTCACCTCAGAGGACAGGGTATGGAATTGTATGGCATAGTGCCTGACCGATCACCCTGGTTGAAGTTGCAAAAGGGAAGAGGTGGCAGAAGAGGTATTAAAACTGTTTGTAAGGAACTCATTCAGATTACTGGTCATAGGATCGCTCCCATAAGGGATTTGCCCAGACTAGGTCCTCGCCAGACAGGAGCAAATTCACAAAGGCCACCTTGGCCCAGTCAGAGCAAAACAGATGCGTTAGTAATTTAAAATTAATAGTTCACTGGTTAAGAAATACACAACACATTGTCATGCTTCAGTGTGGGAGGGAAACACCACACCAAGCATAAGAGGAAAGAGGGGAACAGGGAATCAGGCCTGAGAACTAGGGAAGAAAGATGGACACGTCCTAGTAAAACCCTAACCAAAATCCTGACTGACTACCAGTATGAACAGACCCCAGACTTAGGTGTGTTCATACACAGGAATAACTAGAGTCCTATCTAGCCCTATAGGACCCTGGTACTAATGGAAGGGACGAGACTACCTGTTCCTCCAAAAGGAAGGACGAACAGGAGTCTCCTTCAGACCTAATATAAACAGTAGGGAAATGCAACACACAGAACCCAAACAAAATACAAGGAAAGACTTAACTCCAAGGAATCACCAGGAACTCCGCCCAGATCTACACACCAGCTATCCACAACTGAAACTATAAACCGCACAGCATTGTGGGAGAAGCAACAATAAATAAGGAAGGTTAAATGACCACAAGAAAACCTGTCAGATCAAACCACGTGTTGCCAGTCTCACCGATCTCCTGACACATGTCGCGGGAATGTCCATGACAGTACCTCTCCTTCTATGGGTGACCTCCGGGCACCCAGGGCCAACCTTATCTTGGTGAGACCTGTGACAATATTTCACCAAATCACTGGCATTCACGTCAGATACCGGTACCCACATACTCTTCTCTGGTCAATAACCCTTCCAGTAAAAAAGATACTGAAGAGATCTACGGGGAACTCGAGGGTCAATTATCTTGGCAATCTGAAATTTCAAACTACCATCCACCATGACAGGAGCGGGTGGCAAGGAAGATGGCTCCAATGGTTTAACATATCTCTTCAACAAATATTTATAAAACACATTATGAATTTTCAGGGCCTGAGGAAGTTGAAGACGAAAAGCTACAGGATTAATAATGGCAGTGATCTTATATGAACCAATAAACCGTAGACCCAACTTCCAAGAAGGTACCTTCAACTTAATGTTTCTTGTGGACAGCCACACAGAATTACTCACTCTTAGGTCTGGAGCATTCATACGTTTCCTGTCAGCCACACGTTTATACTTGTTGCCCATATTCATCAAGTTATTTTGAATTTTCCGCCATATAGATGACAATGATGACGAAAAACGTTTCTTCTCAAGGATACCAGAAATATCAGAACCAGAAAATGTGCCAAACTGAGGGTGAAACCCATATGCTCCAAAAAACGGCGACTTTCCAGTGGACTCCTGTCTACAATTGTTTATGGCCAAAGACAAAAACGAAGACCACTCCTCCTGTTTCTCAGAGACAAAACATCTCAAATAAGTCTCCAGACTTTGATTAGTGCTTTCCGTCTGTCCGTTCGACTGAGGATAAAAAGCCGAAGAAAAGGACAGTTGTACCCCCAGTCGAGTACAGAATCCCTTCCAGAATCTGGAAACAAACTGAGTCCCACAATCCGAGACCACTTCAGAGGGAATGCCATGGAGTTTCACAATGTTGTCAACAAACACTTGTGCAAGTGTCTTAGCATTAGGTAGGCCCTGGAATGCTATAAAGTTGTCACGGTCCCTCCCTTGGCAGAGGTTAGATGATCTGAGAGACTGGCTGCGCTTGAGGTTATCTGACAGCCTCTTTGTTTTCACATGTTGCAGTGTTGTTGTTGGTAATGACCACACCTCTTTTGTCAGGTGTAGCTTGTGGTTATTACTGCTCCTCTATTTAGTCTGGACTCACACATCATACCATGCGGTTGATATTCTCTGCCTGGAGTTGGAAGAGTTGGTGTATTGTCCTCTTCTGAGTTCCTGCTCATCCATTTTCTATTAAAGATAAGTGTTCTTCCCTTTGTATTTTGTTGCTCCCATTTGCTCGTTGTTTACTAGGCCTCAGGGAGACGTTAGTTCGTTCATCTGGGAAGTAACCAGTAGTCTCAGACCCTGTCACTACTCCTAGGACTATTCAAAGTTACCAGGGCCTAGGTTTCCCGTGTATGAATATTCCCACCTTCAGGGCCTATTCATACTGACAGGAGTCAGGGCTAGGTTTAGGGTTTCCTTACGTGGTGACCGTTTCCCTTGTCTTTTTCCTTCTGTTGTCATTCTGGTGTTTATTCCCTCCCCTTACATCGTGACAAAAGCGCACCATTTTAACAAAGCGATCAACTACCACCAGAATAACTGTCTTTCCTGAAGAATTAGGTAGATCAGTGATAAAATCCATGAATAAGTGAGTTCATGGTCTGGACAGGATGGGCAACGGAAGTAAAGATCTGGAAGGCCGACTATGTGTCACCTTAACATGTGCACAGGTACTACAGGCTGACACATAGTCCTCAACACTTGTATGCAACCCTGGCCACCAGAATCTATGAGAGATGAGGTTGGCATTGGATCTACTCCCAGGATGTCCCATAAGAACCGCACTATGATGTTCCTCAAACACCTTGTGAGTGACACAATTCCAATGGCACAAACAGTTTCCCAGAGGGACAAGAATCCGGTGCGTCTCCCTGGGCCTCTAACACCTTCACCTCTAGGTCAGGGTAAAAAGCGGATATCAGTAGCAACAGAGCTAGTGGCTACACCCTGCTTGGTGGTCAATGGAACGGGGTGCTCACCCTATAGAATCTTCACCCAAGATTAAAAAACAGCCAAAAAATAACTAGATTAGGGCACACCCACTATCTGGAGGAGTAATAAATACACTGTAGATGAATATATTAAACAGCAATTTTGCTTATAGATTCAGCTATACAAAGAGATTGAACCTAAAAATAAAACACTTATACACCCTAGGTAAAAACAATCAAACGTTAAAAACAATCCAATGGCAGTAGTTAACACGGAATAAGTGGGTAGCGACATGTAGAGTAGCGACCTGTAGAGTCCCACTACTTGGTAATGGTGCGTGTCAGTATATAGTCCTGATGAAAAGTCACTAAAAGAGCCCAAATTTGATAAAAACGTCCATCCGGAGTGAAGCCTATAGACAAACTAATGAAACAATCCACTGGAGTAGCTGCGGATAACGTAATGTGCGTACCTAGTTGTAGGCGTCCGGAGTAAGCCTTAACCGGAGTAAATGTAATTGAGTGATCCGATGGAGAACGGCGTCTGAGTGTGGATGCAGACACTCGTCTCTCCGGTGCCAGCTGCAATTCAAATCGCCGTTCCACCTACCTTCCCGAACGTCCCGCTCCTGTTTCTTGAGGCACTGATCCCCTGACACCATCGGCGTCCCGCGTGGTGTCCGTCTGCCGTGGCAAAAAAATTCATTAAATTCTCCAGGAGTTTTTTGCAATTCTCCAGGAGTATTGCAAAAGGGGGATCCAGAACGAATCTCTTCTCAACCAAGAGGCTCAGTTCATTTTGGGGACAACCAAAAGGATCCCTATGTTCTACTGTATCCCCAAGGTCCACAAAAATATTGAAGCCCCTCCAGGGAGACCAATCGTCTCGGGAATAGATTCCATTTCCAGTAATCTGTCTAAGTATATTGACAACTGGTTACAACCATATGTGAAATCTATACCCTCGTATATACAAGATACGTCAGATGTGGTCACATTTCTAGAGGCGATTACCTGGAGGGAAGGGTGGACCTTGGGGACCTTAGACGTAGGGTCCCTTTACACCATCATCAACCATGTTGATGGTGTGGAGGCACTTGAGAAACAACTCTCAGCAAAAGGAGGAATTTGCGAAGTACAACTTTCATTTTTGTTGGAAGGTGTTAACTACATCTTAAAACACAATTATTTTTCTTTTGAACAAGAGTTTTATTTACAGAAAACAGGGACCGCCATGGGCACCAGATTTGCCCCCAGCTATGCCAATCTATTCCTGGCACAGTGGGAGGCGGACGTCATCCAGCCCAAGCTGGGGGCAGGTCTGGTGCTATGGCGTCGCTACATCGATGACATTATCTTCATTTGGCAAGACACAGATACAGCCTTAAATGAATTTTTGAAGGAGATTAATGTCAACGATAAGAACTTGGTGTTCACCCCGACGATCAGTCGGGATAAAGTGGTGTTTCTAGACTTGGAGGTGAATGTTTCTGGAGACAAGCTGGAGTGTAGCACACACTTCAAAGAAGTATCAAAAAATGGCTATATCAAATTTGATAGCTGCCATTTACCTAGATGACTTGTCAATGTGCCAAAAAGTCAGTTTAGGTGGTTGAAAAGGAACTGTACCTCTGAAGCTAAATTTGCTGAAGAAGCACAGGACCTGAAACAACAATTCATAGATAAACTATATCCAGTAAAAGTAATAGAAAAAGCTTTAAAAGAAGTACAAGAAATGAACAGAGAGGATTTTTTTAAAAAGAAGGATAAGAGAGAGACAGGCCAAGAGGAGGCGCCCAGAATCATCCTCCCTTTTGCTCCCAATACAAGTGTATAGAAATAATTATTAAAAAACACTGGTGTCATCTACGTAAGGATAAATGGGTGGGAGACTTATTGGGTGAATATCCCAAAATAGTATTTACGAAAGCCAAAAATTTGGCAAATTTAGTTGCCCCCACAATAAAAATAAACTCTTTGAGGCAGAACAACAACTGGCTAGCGCCAAATGGATTCTTTAGATGTGGGCGGTGCAGCTGTTGTAAAACTGCAACATTCCCTAGCAAACGTGAAAATATTGTCTCCACCGTCAATTCATTCTCAATTAAGATCAAAGAGTGCCTTACATGCAACTCTCTGGACGTACTGTATATTATTGAGTGCCCATGCAGGAAGCAATACGTCGGTAGGACAAAAAGATCTCTAAAAAAGCGTATTGCAGAGCATATGGCAAATATAAGAAAAGGGTATGAGGCCCACCCTCTCTCCAGACATTTTAAAACCGTACACAATAGAGATCCCACAAAACTGACATTAAGAGACCATGGCGAGGAGGAAATCATATTATCAACATGTCTAAACAAGAATCACGCAGAATCTTTGAGTTAGAAACTATGATCCCCAAAGGGTTAAATGCGGAGATGGAAATTTTGGGGTTTTTATAGGATTGGAGGTTTGTTGGTGACAGGACTACAGCGTCTGGTCGCTTATCGACACTCTGTTCTCCTCTCCCCACACACCTCCTCTCCCGATTCCCATTACCATCACCCTATTTCCATCTCCGCCTACAACGAAGTTCCCACCGTCTGCAATTTGATTTCTGCACCTTTGGAGTACGACACACAATTTTAATATATTCTTACTTTAGCTTATTGTATTTTAATATCACCCTTTGCATCCATGTAACTCTTTTTTATATTTTTTTATATTTGAATCATATGAAGTATGCAAAGGTAGTATGTAGATTATTATGGCAGCAACATTGAGCCCAAAATCCTACACGGACTTGGTTCCAGTTCACAGTTTGCAGTATACTCCAAATTAGCCCAAGGGCTATAAAAACGCTGAAATCCACAGTATTGCCACCCACTGAGGAAGGGGGCTGACCCCCGAAACGCGTCTGGGCAGTGTGCAATATTGTGGAGGAGTGATTAAACTTCTGGCCAGAAGTATATGAGAAGTATATGAGCTCATGAACGTATGCGAAGTATATGAGATCTATACCTGAGGAAGGACTTTAAGATCCGGCAGCCACTACCTCCCGTCCCCGGAAACGAACTAACCCCGCCCAAGTCACGTGGGACGCCACGGCAGACGGACACCACGCGGGACGCCGATGGTGTCAGGGGATCAGTGCCTCAAGAAACAGGAGCGGGACGTTTGGGAAGGTAGGTGGAACGGCGATTTGAATTGCAGCTGGCACCGGAGAGACGAGTGTCTGCATCCACACTCAGACGCCGTTCTCCATCGGATCGCTCAATTACATTTACTCTGGCAAGGCTTACTCCGGACGCCTACAACTAGGTACGCACATTACGTTATCCGCAACTACTCCAGTGGATTGTTTCATTAGTTTGTCTACAGGCTTCACTTTGGATGGACGTTTTTATCAAATTTGGGCTCTTTTAGTGATTTCTCATTAGGACTATATACTAACACGCACCATTACCAAGTAGTGGGACTCTACAGGTCGCTACTCTATAGGTCGCTACCCACTTATCCCGTGTCACTACTGCCATTGGATTGTTTTTAACGTTTGATTGTTTTTACCTAGGGTGTATAAGTGTTTCATTTTTAGGTTCAATCTCTTTGTATAGCTAAATCTATAAGCAAAATTGCTGTGGAATATATTCATCTACAGTGTATTTATTGCTCCTCCAGATAGTGGGTGTGCCCCCTAATCTAGTTATTAAAAAGCGGATATCACCACCTCTTCCGACAGTATAGGACTCGAATTTTCAAAATGACCACCTCCAGGAAAAGTACGTGACAAGGAATCTGCCTTGACGTTCTTAACCTCAGGATGATAGGTGACAATGAAATTGAATCTGGTGAAAAACAAAGACCATCTGGCTTGTCTCGGGTTCAGTCGTTTAGCTGACTCCAGGTAAGCCAGGTTTTTGTGATCTGTGAACACTGTGTTCGGATAAATCCCCCCTTCCAACCAATGATGCCATTCCTCAAAAGCCAACTTAATGCCCAGTAACTCTCTGTTACCCGCATCATAATTTTTCTCTGCGAAAGAGTTTTTTCTTTAAAAAAGGCACATGGACGCCATTTACCAGGTGACAGGCCGTGCGATAAAACTGCTTCTACCCCCACCTTGGACATGTCCACTTCCACAATGAAAGCTTGTGATACATCCGACTGCACCAATATAGGGGCAGAAGAGAAGCATTCCTTAATATCAGAAAAGGCTTGCAATGCTGAATCAGACCACACAGAGACATCTGTCCCTTTCTTAGTCATGTTAGTTAAGGGTTTTACTATAGTCGAATAATTCTGAATACATTTTCGGTAATAGTTGGTGAACACCAAAACCGCATAGGAGCCTTCAGATTTTGGGGTCGATCCCAGTCCAATACAGCACAGACTTTCTCTAGATCCATTTGAAAACCTGAAGACGACAGCCGGTAGCCCAAAAACTGAACCTCATGTGCAGCAAAAACACACTTCTCTAATTTTGCGTGCAATTTATTGTCCTTTAGGATCTGTAACACCTGTCTAACATGATCCTGATGTTTTTCCACGTCTGGAGAATAAATTAGAATGTCATCCAAATACACGACTACAAACCTCCCCACAAGGTGATGAAAAATGTAATTCACAAAATTCTGGAAACCGCAGGAGTATTGGTCAACCCGAAAGGCATGACCAGGTTCTCAAAGTGCCCCTCAGGAGTATTAAAAGCCGTCTTCCATTCATCCCCTTCCTTGATCCTAACCAGATTATATGCCCCCCGTAAAGGGGTTGTCCGGGATTGGGGACATTGTTTTAAATGTTTCCCCAACACATAAATATCTCCTACATGACTATCCTACATTTGGCTGCCTTTTCTGATGCCCCATATTTGTTATAGAAATGCTAAGCCGGAATTAAGTATTTTTCCACATTCAGTAACATACCGGGTCCATACTGCACTGCAAAGCCTATTCTTCCAGCTGGCAGGGAGCCCGGTGACGTCACTATTAGCATCAGGCATTATGCAGAGCGCTGGGAGGAGCTGTACCTTGCGCCAACAGATCATGCTAAGCCACGCCCCTCCATCGCTAAGCCATGCCTCTTCGGTCCGGTGACATCACCGGGAAGTGCATGTTCACAAGGAAGGAGGCAAGGGAACTATGCTAATTAGCATACTAACTGCATCCACTGCTAGAGAAAGGGAAGGCAGTGGGTGGACGCAAGGAGGCAGTGGAGATGTTAAGACACATGAATATTTATGAGGGGCGGAGTCTAGGCCGAGGAGAGAAACAGCTGTAGCCATGTGCGGCCACGCTGCCCCAGGATCCACAGGGCAGTGCAGCCGGAAGTGATTTGTAGATAAACTAAAGTAAAAACAATGAGTGGGGGAATGTTTTTAGCCATGTAGAAGTGGCGAAAATCACAGAAAATATATGGAAGGAACTTTTTTAGATGGGCAATGTGAGTAAATGTTTTTTTTTTTAATAATTTGATCCTGGACAACCCCTTTAAGTCCAATTTGAAGAATACCTTGGCACCAAAAATCTGGTTAAACAAATCGGGAATCAAAGGAAGAGGGTAAGGATCATGGACAGTAATCCGATTGAGTTCACAGAAATCCAGACACTGCCCATGACCTCCATCTTTTTTTTAACAAAAAAGAACCTTGCTGCCACTGGAGACTTGGAAGGTGTTATGTGTCCTTTAGCCAAACTCTCGGTAATATACTCTCTCATGGCCAGTCTTTCAGGTTCAGAAAGGTTATACAACCTAGATTTTGGCAATTTAGCTCCGGGAATAAGATTGATAGGACGTCATATTCCCGATGCGGAGGTAAATTCTGGCATCCACTCTCAGAAAACACGTTGGCAAAATCAGATATAAAAGAGAGTAATGTCTTAGTAGTTAAAACAGAAAAAGTATTCAGACAATTGTCAATGCAATAATCACCCCAATCCAGAATCTGTCTAGCTTGCAAATCGATGGTTAGATTGTGCTTGCTTAACCACGATAAACCCAGAACCACCGGTGCAGGGAGACCCTCCAACACAAAACACGATATAAATTCTTGATGAAAATCACTCACTCTTAGGCCTCATGCACACGAACGTGTGCGCCCCGTGCCCGTGCTGCGGGCCGCAAATTGCACTTGAATGGGTCCGTGATCTGCCCGTTCCGCAAAAAGATAGGACATGTTCTATCTTTTAGCATGACGGAACGGAACCCGCGGAACCGTCATTCCATTCCGCACCGTTCCGCATCTCCGGATTTGCGGACCCATTGAAATGAATGGGTCCGCATCCGTGATGCAGAATGGCCACGGAATTGTGCCTGTGTATTGTGGATCCGCAAATGCGGTCCGCAATACGGGCTGCACACGTTCGTGTGCATGAGGCCTTAAACTGATATCATGCACCACTTGAGATAACCACTTCTGAGCTAGAGGTGCAGAATCAATAGCAAAAATGAAAATGTTTTTTTTTCTAATGCACTCGGTGACAACCCATGCATACGGACGAACTGAGCATCAATCAGGTTCACTCCGGTCACGCTGTCGATAAACCCCTCAATCCCCACAGTTTTTTACTCTAGTGCCACCTCAGCAGCCAGGAGAAATCGGGTACTACCAATAAAAGACAAATGCACATTTTCTGACTCTCCTCTCACCCCTCCAAGAGTCAGATGGGAATTAAATGTCCCTCTTTTTGCCGTTGAATTCATGGACATAATCTGATAAAATGTCTCTTTTGTCCGCAGAAAAAACACACTCCCTTCCTATTACTAGTATGCTTAAAAGCAGATCCAGGAGTAGCTCCCCCGAATTGCATGGGTTCGTCCCCAGACATAAACCCAGGAGTAGCTTAACCCAAAGTATCAGAGGAGGACGATACATCATGTACGTCCTGAGAGGGGGGTCTCCTAGATCTATCTCTCGTGCGTCTATCCATGCGTATAGCCAGAGACATAGCAGCCTCCAGAGACACTGTTTTTTTTTTTTTTTGAAAGGCCAAGGAGTCCTTCAACCGCTCTGATAACCCTTGACAAAACTGGCTACGGAGGGCAGGACCGTTCCACTCCGTATCTGTAACCCACCTTCTAAACTCAGAGCAATAAATATCAGTGCAATGATCACCCTGACGAAGGCCGCGCAGTTGGGTTTCGTCTAGAGATGTCCAATCCGGATCATCATAGATGAGACCCAAAGCTTCGAAAAATTAATCTACCGACCAGTCGGCAGAGAAAAAGCCCATGACTGCGCATCCCCCTTCAGCAAGGAAATAACCACACCTATATAGGATTCCAAGCAGGGAAGCCATATGTATTCTGAGTTTGTACATTGATGTGACAAGGCATGCAATACAGCTAGTTTAGGGTCAGACAGGGACAGCTTAAGGGAAAATACAACAGCTAGTTAATTAATTGAAAGAGGGTTTAGCAAGGGACAGGACAGTATCAGACTCAGTGTAATGTAGTTTAGTGTACTAGCGTGTCACTAAACTGCAGCCATTCAGTGAGGCTCAGGTTGCACTGCACATCAATATTCAAAGCTACAGTACTCATTTTTTGTTAATATGGATCATCCAACTATTAGCACAATTTACTTAAAAAATGTCACAATCACAGACAGAAATTGTTTACAGTATTTATCCTAAAGCTCACTGACATATTTTTCTGCTTCGCAGTTGCACTGGACTCTGACCAAATGACATGTTGCAAAGTGCCTTAAAAACCTCTGTTAATCATAGACTACTGTACCTAACCTGGCATGTTTTTCTGTGTCTCTCACTGTTATATTGTAGTGTCCAATTGCACAACAATTCCATTTATCCAACTGTACATATTTTCTGAAAAGTTCATTACAAAAATTTCAATAATCATAGACTAGTGTACCTGATGTGTTGCTCTGTGTAACTCACTCTTACTTATATTGTCCCTGAATATGTCCAATTATGCATTTTTTGATAATTTTATCACAGACAAGTTTACTTGACATGTTGTTCTGTGTCACTCACTCTTATTTATATTGTAGTGAAGTCTGTCCAACTGCGCATTTTTTTCTAAAAAAAAAAAGTGTTCATAATTTTATTACATAAAATTCCATGCAGACTAGTGTACTTGACATTTTCTCTATCACTCATTGTTATATTGTAGTGGACTCTGTCCAACTGTAGATTTTTAAAATAAAATTGTATTGCAAAAATTTTATTGAAAAAATTTGATTTATCACAGACTAGTGTTCCTTGATGTGTTGCTCTGCATCACTCACTCTCTTTTGTTTTCTGTGATATTTTAACTGATGGCCTAACTTCTGGATAGATCATCAGTATCTAATCGGTGGTCAGACATCTGAGACCCCTGCTGATCAGCTGTTTGAGAAGTCACCAGCTCTTACAGTAGCACTGCGTCCTTTTGCAGCTTTGCCTAGGCCATGTGACATCATGCTCATTGGTCATATGGCCTAAGCACAGCTCAGTCCCATTGTAGTAAATGGAGCTGAGCTGCGATACCAAGCACAGCAGCAGTACAATATACAGCACTGTCCTTAATAAGATAAGAAAAGGCTGCAGTGCTACTGCGAGCACCGATGCCTTTGCAAACAACTGATCGGTGCGGGTCCAGGGTGTCAGACCCCTACTAATCAGATACTGATGACCTATCTAGGTATAAAAATATTGGAAAACCCCTTTAAATTGTAGTAAACTCTGTTCACCTGACCACTTTTCCTAAAAATTGTTGAAAATTCCATTTAGCACGGATAACAGCACCTAACCTGACTTAGGAACAACCCTCGTTCAGCACTTGAGGTGCCATCCCCTGTTCACATACAAAAATCAAACTGGCCAACAATGCAAGTAAGGCCATCCTCCTGTCAACATTCTAATAGCCAGGGGCACATGCACAAATATTTTTTATTTTTTAGTTTTGTTTATGTCATTATCAAGATCGTCACCTACTATTTCTCATGTTCTTTCTGCATCTCCCGTGTGTCATCGTCAGTTATCCATAGTGGAATGTGTTGGCAGGAAATAACAATACATGCTCAGTGATTTGCCTATGTGCCGACTGAACTCCCACCTGGCCATGTTACTGGAGGGGCAGTTCTTGCCATACCACTTAGTGGATTCCACTGTCACTAGTCAACTGATCAATGGAGCATACCAAGGTGCCAAAATAGCCATCTCTCCATTTTACTCACACATGGTGATACACAGAACGGGAGGCAAAATTGTTGTATTACCAGAATATTATCAGTACCCAGCTTGCCACAGCTTTCACCAAGCAGACACCTGCAGCCTGTGTGTCTGACCAGGAGGCCGCACTCCACCCTCTGCTGAATACATATTCCATCGCCTCTGCCAGCACTACAATTACAACAGGTAGCAGAAGTAGCAGGACTAGTAGAAGCCAATACAGTTTGTTGAACATTATAAAACAGCTTTTTAAAGGTGTTGTCTCACTTCAGCAAGGGGCATTGATCATGTAGAGAAAGTTAATACAAACCACTTATTAATGTATTGTTATTATCCATATTGCTTTATTTGCTCGCTGTATTCATTTTTCCATCACATCATACACTGCTCTTTTCCATAGTTACGACCACCCTGCAATCCAGCAGCGGTGGCTGTGCTTGCACACTATAGGAAAAAGCACCAGCCTCTCTGGTGGCCGGGACCGTCAGAGCTCACATAGGCTACTGATTTTTCCTATAGTGTGCAAGCACAACATTCGCTGCTGGACTGCACGGTGGTCATAGAAACGCACATTGTATAATGTGATGGAATGAATCCAGCCAGCAAGAGAGGCAATATGGATAATAACAATAGGTTAGTAAATGGCTTGTATTAACTTCCTATACATAATAAATGCCATTTGCTGAAGTGACACAACCACTTTAACTTCACCTCGCCAACCAGATGCACATTAGCATATGGATATGCACCGCATGAACAATCAGGGTCACTCATATCTGGACTGAACCCTTTCTCCAGCACATACCCTGAGCCCTCTCCCATGGACTTCTAGGTCAGCTTATTGGACCAGTGGAAGGAGCTGGTCCAGTTATCCATTGGTGTACTGTCTTGTCCGGGCTCCAATGTACTCTCTGATTGTATAGTCAGGCCAGCTAGTGGTGTTATCACTACAAATTTGTCCTTCACAAGTGTGGAAACCATGACGTTTTTAAAATTGAATTAGGCATGAATCCATGAGGAATTTTACACTCTCCAGCTTATGTCAATGAATAGATCTGCCATGTTGACAGAGGCTATTTATCACTAACCCAATGATGCCACTGCCATTGTCTGCCTGTTCATCATGTGCCATTTAGTGTTGAGAGTGTGCTCGAGCGCAATGCTTGAGTCAGTGTATTTAAATCTAATTTAGCCTCTATTTCTATGCAGAAGATCGCTGTACAGTGAAGGAATCCCTCAGTGTGAGTCCGCGGCTTAGGAGGCCCTGCTCTGACTCCATATATAGCTATGTCCATACAAACACAGAAATGCAACAGCACTCTGCAACCAGCACTCTGCCCTGCCTCTATGCTAGAGTTTAACAGAGGCGTCAGTGTACATTTTGATCAAAAAGTAATAAGCCACTTGCCGCGCCAAATATATATTTATATATATATATATATATATATATATATATATATATATATTGTGGGGAGTCGCTCTGGTAGATAGCAGTGCGGGTGCAGTATAGAGGCAAAACGGAGTCCAGAAAGTGTAGCAAACAGTGTTTAATTCACACTTGTAGCAAATACACAGCAAACAGTCACTTGGTGTTAATTCACACCCATCAGAAAACGTGCAGCAAAACAAAATAGTCCAAAACAGGTTCCAGTCACCTGGGAGGCTTTAGGTGCAGGTTCGCACCAGGCTGTCAGTCCAGCCGCAAGGCGATCGACCTCCGGCTTCCAGGCCGTCTGCACTCCTCCTTGCTTGGGGTCTTGCTTCCAGCCCAGAGAACTCCACACAGCACAGCATGGATCAGCACTCCCAAACTCAAGTGATTCCACAGCCTAACAGCAGCTCCAGGACGATCACACCCACCTGCTGGTGCTGGCTGTGTTTTAAAGCCCAGCAAAGTCTGGCCTGGACCGTGGGGAGTAGGCACCCACCCAACTCTTTGCCTACTCCCAGTAAGAGCCGGCCCGGATTGGCTTTGCAGCCAAACTAACTATAAATGTCAAGCAGCACTAGCTGCTGCTGACACATAAAACCCGGCTCTCACCTCACCGAGGCCAGGAACCTTGGTGACACGTACCTCCCATCGACAACGGTACCTTGCACCTTACCACAATATATATATATAAAACTTCTATGAGACTTCTACTGTAGAGGAATACTTACTACTAGTAAGTATTCCTATACAGTAGAAGTCTCATTTTATTTTGTGACTGGCTATGTAGCTATATAGTGTAGTGATTAAAGTTCTGGGCTGTGATGCAGAAGCTGTGAGTTCAAAACCCATCACAAACTTTTTCAGAAATAGAGGCTAAACTTATATATTTCTATCTTTTATATTTACCTCATTACTCTATTATTTATCACTATTTTTCATCTATTTAATTTTAATTTTTAACTTTAGGTTTATAACAATGTTCAAATCAGGCAACTATATTTATTTTAATAATACACGAACCCCTTCTAGTATACGTCATTGGGATCTAAATTATACCTCACATATATTAAGCTCTATCTAAGTCATTCTCAATACACTCGATTTATTAGATCACGGAGGATCCGCTATGTACATGTGCCATATGAGAACCATCCCATGTTTTAGAGAAACCTCAGTATACTTGATTTATTAGATCATGTAGGATCCGCTACGTACATTTGCTATATAGGATTCATCCCATTTTTTAGAGATATCTCAGTAATTTGGGGGATACTCCTCCCTTGAACATTGGAACTCCTCTATGTAAAGACTATGGAAGCCATATACTGCAGACCACTGAGGAAGAGGTTTGTACCATGAAATGCGTATGGTATGTCTGCAGTATACCGGCTCTACATATTCCCAGGCGACCCCTGAATAAACTCCGGACATCGTATACAAGCTGGGCTGTTCAATCGAATCAGCCATTCAAACACGAAGGATCCTTTTTCAAAGTACAAATCCACCGCCGCAGCTCCAGCTCACATGGGCTGCCACGTCACGGGCAGGTTGAGCTCGGCCAGGTAACGCAACCTCTCCCTTGGGCATCTGAAACGGTAACGTAAATTATACTTTGTCACTTACATCTATATCAGCTCCAAGCAGGATAACATGCACTCTGCTTCTGGAGCAAAACTCCATTAAATCTAGAAGACACGCTCCCTCTGAGTAATATACTCAGAAAGTCACGTTGCAAGTATAAGTATCATTAAATTGCGGGCCGTCGTATATATTGATGAGATAGTTCCATTGAAGGTGGAATTACACTAACGGTCTCTCCTTACATCATATGGAGACATTGTTATTACTGCAGGATAAATACATCTGAAGTCAAGTTGTCTTCCTTTAATATGGCCAGCTGTTTAACATAAGGAGACACTGTACGGCACTACAACAATGTCCACAAATAACCATTCATTAAATAATGGGTACGAACTTAAACTATTAATAAAAGCTGTGTTTCCACTGCTCCCCCTACAGGACACCAATGGAATTTTTAAGCACCAGTTAACAGCCAACTGCTTATATTCATATATACAGTGATCATATGTTGTCTACAATCCCATACCACTGTGTTTGAATATTTATTTTTTTAACAACTTTAAATTTTTTCTTATTTTCTTAAGAAATTTAAAATTACATTTTTTCTTTGATACTATTCTACAACATTTTTTTTATAACATCATTTTTTATTTTAAAATTTTTTTAGTTGATCAACTACAATAACACCTTTTTATATTCTATTTTGTATACTTTGCTGGTGTCATCAGTTAATAAATTGTTAACAATAATATATATATATATATATATATATATATATATATATATCGTTTTTTTTTACTAGTTACTAATATATATATATATATATATATATATATATATATATATATATATATAATGATACTTCTGATATATATGGATGCATAATATGTGGGAAACTACTGCTGATGTTTTGGCCATAATATATTTACACATATTATAATATATTATATATTCTAAATATATAATAATATGTGTAAATATATTATGGTTAAAACTTCTATATATTTATATGTTTAAATTAAATTTAAAAATCACAGAAATAAACGTGGCCTAAATGGGTGGGACTGCTCCAAACCCCAAACACTGTGGCATGTTTCTAACTGGGGGGGGGGGCAGTTCCTCTGCATGTGGTTCGCAGCGAACGGCTATCCCCAGCAAAAATTGCATACAATGGAGGATACCGGCGCGAACCACAAGCACCACACAAACATCCTACACAAAATAAAACATGTGTGGATGAAAATATATAAACACATAACTCACAGAAAAAAGATGCACCACATGGATAAGCAACTGACAACACTGGCTAATCCCTCACTCGGATGTTAAAAGCTGAGAGATTCGCCAATATTTCCAATCAGGAACATATCGGAGCCCCTTCAAACACCACGTCACGGTATCTCAGCATGGCATGGGGTCCTACCACTAGACTACCTATGGTGTGTAAACAAGTTCTGAAAAGGTATTAAGCAGCCTACAGCCCCCTCCCACTCACCTGCATTGCAGGACCAACAATGCAATGGGGAACAAATGAGGCCGCAAGCTACACCTACAACTTCCAGGTGCAACAGAATGTTTACCAGCCATATGCAATGGCACATTCAATACATACCGGCGCGAACCACAAGCACCACACAAACATCCTACACAAAATAAAACATGTGTGGATGAAAATATATAAACACATAACTCACAGAAAAAAGATGCACCACATGGATAAGCAACTGACAACACTGGCTAATCCCTCACTCTGATGTTAAAAGCCGAGAGATTCGCCAATATTTCCAATCAGGAACATATCAGGCTAAATTAGATTTAAATACACCGGGTGTCCCCAAGCACTGACTCCATATATGGGTATAGCTATAAACGGAGTCAGAGCAGGGACTCCTAAGCCGCGGATTTACACTGATGGATTCCCCCACTGTACAGCGATCTTCTGCATAGAAATAGAGGCTACATTAGATTTAAATACACTGAGGTGTCCCCAAGCACTGACTCCATATATGGACATAGCTATATATGGAGTCAGAGCAGGAACTCCTAAGCCGAACTAGAGTCCCGACACTTCCCCTCTACAGAGAAGGGGGTGCCTGGTTTAATGCTCGGATTCTCCCAAGTGTTCTCCTCAAGCACTTTGGTGCTCGATCAACACTATTGCCATTCTGTACTGTTGTCCCTGCTGCCACTACTACCCCTCCACAGGCACACATCTCTTGCCTTGTCTGTTAAGTTCCATACTGTATTGCTGCTCCCAAAAATGGTTAAATTTTTACACTGCTTTTGTAAAAACAAAAGCCATTGCTTCTTCGCTTTCTCAGAACTCAGGCACACTGTCACTGGCACATAACACAAAATTCTTGATATTCACCAAAAAGCAATCATTTTTGGACTGCTTATTATAAACAAGCCATTATGTCACGGCCGCTGTCTTCAGCCGTGACCTTCCGTACATTCGTGGTTCTGCTCGTGTACCTCGGTACCCCTTTGACTCCGATTTTGTTTAGATTTGTATTTGGTTCCCGTTCCCAGTCCCGTTCCCCCGGAAGGGGGTGTCTGCATGTCTGGCCAATCAGTTCTTGGCAGACATGTCATTCTCCAGGGGAGAGTGGAGGGGGAGGTTACATCATGGTGCGGTTCACTTGATGTGTATGCCGTGTGGGCTGGCTATCTTCCCCTGGCGTACTGGCTGCGGACCTTCCGTGTAGGCTGGTTTTCAGGGGCTTGGGCTTGCTGCGGTCATCTTTTGTGTTCCTGCCCATGTACCTCGTCACCCCTTAGATTCTCGTTCCCTTGCCTTGTTCCTTTCAGTTTGTTGCCCCAGGCCTTTCACTTTCTGTTTTGGAGGAGAGGGGGGGCCTTGAGGGGTGGGAGTGTCACGGCCGCTGTCTTCAGCCGTGACCTTCCTGTACATTCGTGTGCTGCAGCTCCTCGCTGCAGCTTCGTTCCAGTGTGTTTGTTGTGGTATTGTATGGGTTAACTCCCATGTGTGTCTTTCAGGAGTTAATCCTCTGTCTGCTCCATGGGTGTGGCCTCTCTGCTACACCCATGGAATCTGTATTTAAGGCTGAGGTTTCCTCAGTTCTGGGTCAGCTCTCCTGGTGTGTGTTTGTCCTGTCCTGCTCCTGGTGTGTACTCTGTCTCCCATGCTGCTGACCCATGGGATCCGTGTCCGTTTGTGCTCTGTAGATTCCCCTACTTGTTCATCGTTGTTGTCCACTGCTTGTTGTTTATTGCTTTGTCTCCTGTTGTTGTCCACTGTTTGTTGTCTCTGGCTATGTTGTCCGTACTCCTGTGTCTCTGCCTTGAGTTCGCCTGTTCTTTAATGTCTTGCCTTGCTATGTTTCTGGTCTCCTCCGAAAGGGAGTCTGTCGTTCCTCGGAGGGGGAGCATTCGTCTCTGTCCATGTTCTCTGTTCAGCAAGCTCTTGCAGATTCCTTGCTGCAGAGTGCTTGGGCAAGGCCACACAGTTCCCACTGGTGGAGCAAGACCTTCTCTGTCCATTGCCACTCCTGTGTCCTTGCCTGAACTCCCGTTCGTGTTCCCGGTGTATGTCATGTAGCTCTGTACCGTCGGTACATTCTTGTACCAGTTGTCACTCGCTCCTGGGGTCACTGTCTAGTTCACGCTCCAGAGTGGACCATGGCAACTTCCTGCGGCAAAGCCTATCCCTACCATCTGGGGCCCTAGTGAACACCAGGAGTTGCTTAGTCACGCCCCTCTGGAGTATTACTAGACAGTGGCACAGTGGGGGTTCCTCCCACTGCATTGACGGTATGTAGAGCTTATGTTTCTCCATTGTTTTCCTTTTGTACATTAAACACTGTTTAGACCGTACCTTTATATCTCGTTTATTGTGAAACAACGCGGAGGTCTTTCGCGGGTCCTCCAACTCGTGACACATTACTTCTTCAGATACCGCCATATGTGTGTAAACACCAGCAGACATCTTTCCCCACAATGGATAATTTTTGGACCGTTTTTTTATTTTAAAAAACATAACAAATCCAACAGTGAAGTGTGTTTTTAAACAGGCTGTTACCGCAAGCTACTGCGTGCTTACCCATAACTATATACCGTATGTTTCTGTCACTTTGGCATTACTAATGCTTTTGTGGCATTAAAAAGCTCGAAAGGGGTTGAATAAAGTACTTGGAGACCTCAGAAAGTACCCAAATTGAATCTGACGACCAATACGTTCTAATCAGAGCCGTAAAAAGTTCAAGAAATTCACCCATCTCTAACTTGCTTCTGTTCCAATATGTACCAAAATTGGTAGTTTGGGGTAATTTTGGAGACAATTAAAGAAGGAATATTAAAATGACTTTCGATTTTAGATTCAAATGGTGGTAGGTATGGCATTGCTGGGGTTCTACGTGGTTGTAGTATGCATTTAATTTATGCAATTTATGTCTTTTTTTTCATTCATTAGCTTTTGTCTTTAAATTTATATATATAGCATACAGAGAAAATAATTAGAAAGAATTAGACTTATTATTATTGTCATAAATTTGCTTTGTATTTTGAAATTTAACATATTCTGATGCAACATAAAGGATAGCTTACTGTAATTAATGAATGTCTTTACTTTTCTTCACACAGTCCCGAGTATTTTGAGAATAAAACCTCTCTGCCCTATATGAAGAATGTATTGGTGTTAACTCTGCCTCAGTCAAATTTTAGTGGAATATCTAACAGTTCTAACGTAACTCAACAGGTAGGTCACTGACTATTTACAGAACTGGTACCGCATACTACAGGGTGGCCCATGAAAAAGCCTCCAGCGATAGTATGACAAGATAAACAAGCAAGTGGATTTTTCTTTTTTTAATTACCCACAAAAGATTCTGAAAGTCGTCCCAGTTCACATTTATGCATTTTTGGCCACGTCAGATTATGATGGCTGATACTGCTTGCGGATCTTTAGCAGTGATGCTGAAGATAGTGTTTGCGATGTTTTCCTTGAGTTCATCCAGGGGATGTGGATTGTTAGCGGACACTTTCTGTTTTCAATTTCCCCACAGATAAAAATTGCATATGGTTAAGTCTGGGAAACATGGTGGCCATAACCCCTTGTTCACAGGTCGCTCCTCCGTAAACAGTTCATGAACCCGTTCCAGTGAGTTTTGTGAGGTGTGGCATATTGCCCCATCTTGTTGGAAAAACCAGGACATTTTTTCTTCTGCAGCATCACTGCTGAAGAGCTGCAAGCAGTATCAGCCAACATAATCCGATGTGCCTAAAGATGCATAGATGTGAACGGGGACCACTTTCAGAATCTTTTTTGACTTGTGGGTGGTTAAAAAAATACAATCCACTTGCTCGTTCATCTTGTCATACTATCGCTGTAGGCGGGCTTCTTTTTCATGGGCCTGTATAATGCAAAATGTTCCTTCGCAGACTAGATGATTGCACTTTGGTTTTGCTGTACAATGTGTAAACTGTTCAGAACCCTAAAGAAGCTCCTGTCCTCAACTTAGGAAGTGTTTTACACTCTTTTAGCAGTGTTTTACTCAAAATTATATGAAGGGACTTGTTTAATTTGTTTTAATTATCTACTTATAGACCAAGTTATTACCTATATATTGGATAAGCGATAACTGCTAGAACAGTGGGGTTCTGATCACTCACCCATCTACCAGTTATAATTACAAAAATATCCCCTTTAATTCATAGTATTCCTTATCTTGGGTTGACATTTAGGGGGCTTTGAAACCAACTACCAGTTTTCCATATAGTTCCATATAGGTCACTAGTAGTGATGAGCGGCAGGTGCCATATTCGATTTCGACGAAATTCGCGAATATTCGAATGAATATTCGTTTCATATTCGTCGAAATCGAATATTCGTCATTATTCTAGTTACCGCGATTAATATGCGATTTAAATAATCGCGTATTGCGATTTTAACTTAAGGCTACTTTCCTATTGGTTTCATATCTAGAATTATAGCGAAGATGACGGATATGACGAATGTATTCGTCATATTCCTCAAAACGAAGATAACGAAGTATTCTACATCTTCGTTTTAGCAACCTATTCGTCCAACTTCGCTAATTCTAGCAATCAAATAGGAAGGTTGACTATAGAGACAACTGTGTTTAATTCGCTATGCGATTATTTATATATTTTTTAATAAATAGAATAATTATAATAATTATATCAAGTAATATAATTATTCTATTAAAAAAAAAAAAAAATCGCATAGCGAATTTAACACAGCTGTCTCTATAGTCAACCTTCCTATTTGATTGCTAGAATTAGCGAGGTTGACGAATAGGTTGCTAAAACGAAGATGTAGAATACTGCTTATCTTCGTTTTGAGGAATATGACGAATACATTCGTCATGTTCGCTATTCGCTAATTCTACCAAGCCAACCATAAAGTTCCTTGCTCATGGAGCGTCCCCATCACCATGGGAACATCTCCATATACTAAAATGTACTGTCGGTTTGAGGAATTACGTTGAAATCGCAATGCGATTAATTCAAGTTATATTAATCGCATTGCGATTTCAACTTAGAGCTGGGTTTATAATGGGTCAGCTTGCTAGAATGAGCGAAGTTAACGATTCAATGAGCGAAGTTAACGAATATGGAATATAGCAGCACTGCTAAGTTGAATTCGCAATGCGATTAATTTAACTTGAAGTAATCGCATTGCGATTTCAACTTAGCACTGCTATCTTACATAGGCTAGAATTAACGAATATGGAATATAGCAGTGGCACTAGCAGTGCTAAGTTGAAATCGCAATGCGATTACTTTAAGTTAAATTAATCGCATTGCGAATTCAACTTAGCAGTGCTGCTATATTCCATATTCGTTAACTCGTTCATTCTAGCAAGCTGACCCATTATAAACCCAGCTCTAAGTTGAAATCGCAATGCGATTAATATAACTTGAATTAATCGCATTGCGATTTCAACGTAATTCCTCAAATCCGACAGTACATTTTAGTATATGGAGACGTTCCCATGGATGGGGACGCTCCATGAGCACGGAAGTCGGCCGAAGCGGCAATGGGCACTGACTAGAGCAGCCAGGAAGCCAGGAATCCTCAGGACAGGTAAGAACTACTGTTGGGAAGAGGGAAAGAAAAAAATATAACAAAAAAAAAAAACAAAAAAAAAACGAATATTCGAAATAGCGAATTTATAGCGCTATATTCGAAATATTCGCGAATTAGCAAAGTGCCGATATTCGCTAAAAAAATTCGCTATTCGAATATTCGCGCTCAACACTAGTCACTAGTTACATGACTTTTAAATTACAATGATTGTCCTTAATCAAATTAATAATTGAACATTTTATTGATTATTTTCCTTCTGTCCAATGGGACAAAACATATTGTCATCTTAACACCAGGAACAGGTTTTGTACCGAAGTGACCAATTGACTCATTGCTGATACAAAGAACAAATTTGATATAGGACAGTATTTAAGGGGTCACAGACTGCCCACTGCCCCCTGTACCATAGTTCATTGAACATTTACTTCATAACCACTGCATTTTCTGTGTAAGTGAAAACCAACAATGCCTTGCACTTCGAAGTGCCTGCTCATATTGTGTTTGTAAACTACTTTTAATGTATATGACAGGAAAGCTCTCAGCGCATACTTATACTTAAGTATAAAACCCCCAAGGAACAGATTTACTAACATGTAGTAAGACTGGCATTTCATACACTGGTCAGTGCAAAGTGCGCTGTTGTAAGATGTGAAAAGACTATTAAGAGGTGCAAGCTTCTTAATAATTTTGTTGTATCTCAGTAGGTCCATGAACCAGAAATATAATCTAGGTCACCTAGGAGGTGATTTAGGTTTCTGGTGTACTGTACTAGGTTTCTGGCACATAAATTTGTCAGGCTGCATAGGCCAAACCCTGGCTACTTTTCTGAAAAGTGGCAAGCATGGTGTCGAGGCAAAAAGGTAAAAATGTTTGCACAAAGCACCCTTTGTACAAAAAATTTCCGACTTTTTGGCACCATATTTGCAGCATAGGGGATTAATATATTTCCTTCCAAATTCTCAAATTTTCCAGTATAATCTGTGTAATAATTCAATCCCCAAGGACAGATCTCAGGAAGATTGAGTTTTAATGCTCTATTGCTAATTTAAATCGTTGCAATGAACAAGGAATTTTTACTTAAAATCATAAATATATGCATTCTTTAACAGTAGACCAACTCTATATAAACAGGAAAGAAACTCCTGTAGCAATAGTCTAACACAAATTATAGTTCCAGTCAATAGTTTGGAGACATTGTCTCTTAGAAAGATCTTTTTTTTATTTCTACTATATTACACGTTTCAAAGGCATCTTTTTAGGACTTCAAAAAATAAGAGCAAATGCATAATTTAAAGGGGTTTTCCGAGACTTTAGTACTAATGACCTATCCTCTGGACAGGTCATCACTATCTGATCAGTGGGGGTCTGAACCCTGGGACCCCACTGATCAGCTTCTCACAGCTTTTTCTATCCCAGTGATGACACATTTATCAGTCACGTGGCCTAGGCGCAGCACTGATCTGATTGCAGGTCTGTTGCACTGTACTCACATTATCACGTGAGCACAGAACAGAAAATAACTGTGCCAAAGCAGAGGTCCCCCATAGTGTCCTTAACATTAATAGTGCCATGTGTTTCATAAACTAATTGTAGCACAGTGCCCACAAATAGTGCAACCCAAGCAGAGTTAAACTAAGTAAAAATACTTCCTTAACCTTGTTTTCAGATCTCACACATCAGCGCAGGCCAAAGGCTTCTTCCAGCCTTTCCTGAGTGTTGCAGGCAGGTGCCTTCAAGTCTTCGCACCTGCCTACAATGGAGATCTGCCCTCTCATAAGCCACAAGTCTAAACTAGGCTGTGACCCTCAAGGCTGAACCATGGGGTAAAGGGTCAATGGCTTATAGGCTCCATTGCAGTTGTCAATTTCATACGGATTCTGAGGTTGTGGATAAAGTTCAAAGTACTGGAGATCTGGGGCACCAAATGCACTATACTAACAATGACACTGACACTGATGATCTATTCCAGTCACCAATCCATGTTCTAGGCTTTTTAACAAGAATAATATCCATATATTCAATAACCTGCCAGGACTGATATGTCTACTATGGTACTATATATGCTTAATACAGAAACATAGGAGCCATTATAACATTATAGTTAACTATTATGTTGTGTGTTGTAATTAGTGATGGACGAACATCGGCTGGGACAGTTCGCGAACGTGAATCCCCTTTTGCGGTCAAATGTTTGCGGCGGGCCCCATTGACTTTAATGGCAGGCGAACCTGAAAAACCTTCAGGTCATATTTGCAGCCACCAGTACAGGCCCCAAAAATTAGGCATTCACCTGACAGAAAAGAACTTGTGATTATGTGGCTGGAGGTACATTAGGCAGTCACTGGAAAAGAATTTAACTGTAGGCCAGTACAGGCCCCAAAAATTAGGCATTCATCCGACAGAAAAGAACGTGTGATTATGTGGTTGGAGGTACATTAGGCGGTCTCTGCATAAAAATGTTACTGTAGGCCACTGGAGTACAGGCCCCAAAAATTAGGCATTTACCTGACAGAAAAGGCCTTTTATGCCGCTGTATATACATAAGACAAGGACCATTCTTTGTTCTGGGTGGTGGCGGATATGTGTGGGCTAGCATGAGGAAATTTAATTACACGTGGTCTTACATCGATGCCTCATTAGATTTTTAGAAATGTGAGGTAGTCCACACTGTCTTAAGCTAGGCGAGTGCGCTTATTGGTCACGATCTCCCCTGCTGCGCTGAAAGTCCTTTCGGACAGGACAATCGACGAGGGGCTAGCCAGGAGTTCAATGACAAATAGTGCCAGTTCTGGCCACAGGTCAAGCCTGCAGACCCAGTAGTCCAGGGGTTCCTCGCTTCTCAGAGCGTCCACATCAGCCGTTAACCTGATGCAGTCGGACACCTGTCGGTCTAGGCGACCCCTGAGGCTCGATCCGGAAGGCGGCTGTCGATGGGTTGGCTGCAAGAATGATCTCATATCTGAAGTGACCATCACATCTTCAAACCGCCCTCTTCTTGCAGGCGCAGTAGGATTGGTACCCGCACCTTTTTCCCTGTGGGTGGAAATTCCTATGTTGAAAAAATCTTTATCCAGCTAATAAATCAACAATTATAACAGGGTCAGTAAACCTAAAGTGTTCCATCAGAAGCTATATAAACCCCTTTACAACTTAACTTTTATTATAAAAAAAATGCATAAATAGAACTCACCACGGTGGTCCACCAGTGAAGTCTGCGATTGACAGATAATTCAAAAACACCTATAAAGGGCACCCAGCGGGTGAAGCGGCAGATGAGATACAGTAAGCCACCAATAAAACCCCCAGATTAAAAATGGTCCAAGCCCATCATCTATTGTAGCTCAAAGTTATACACAGAGATGCTCGGCTATAGGCAGGACCTGCTAGTGAACAATATGGGGGTATAGCTAGGGCAAAAAATGGAGAGTGCCTTTGACCTCACCAGTCCCTGCACTCTCCCTCTGCTAGACCTTAGCCCAGGGACATCCCCTGATGGTGGGGACTCCCTGTCCTCGAGCCTAGACTAACTGCCCTCAAAACACCCTACTTCTAAATGACAATCAAGAAACGATACAGACAACTAATAGGTGCCCTATAATAAGACAATAACAGTGTCACAGGTTCATAGTATCACCCTTGTACTAAACTTTATACAACGAGTATTTGGATGCCACCTATATAGATAGCTTTGATAGAATGCCAGGGTCTCTGATGTCACCCTCAACACAATAGACAAAAACCACTGACGCGTTTCCCCTCATTCACAGGTTCATCAGGGGGTAGGTACAAAACCAGTCCTGGGTGTCAACACAGAATTCCAACTGCTCAATATGTGTTTGATACAATAATTATGCCATAGGAGGAACATCAGAAGCTCAGCGAAGGTATTGGTGTGAAGATTAGACAAAGGAGATAAAAGATAAATCCCAACTGTAAATAAAAAGTATACATGTATGAAGGGGAGGGGTTTCAGATACTCAACACCCATTATCCCCTAATATAACACTTACTCTGCTTGTAGGATATGGACGGATATACCAAAAACCCACAGAAATAGGGGGCAAACAGTCTACCCAAAGCTGTAATGAAAACATGTAAAATCACTCCACTATTAAGGTTAGATTGACCAAACTGTGTTGCAGCAGTTAATGGTCCAGTACTCACGATATCCCGCATTCTGATGCCATCTTGATCCTCCAAAGAGTCACACAAATGCCCTGCTTACTTGTCACCTATATATACCCCCTTCATTCATGTTTGATTAGCGCGCGAGGATGCCGGAGAGGATACTTCTGGTCACATGGTGTTTCTCATCGAGTCACTCATTGGGGATGGACCGGAGTTCATATTGTCCTACCCACAGGAAGTAACAGCAGTGACAAGCCCTGCGTTCCATAGACCGGATATGACGTGATGGGAAGCACCATGTGACTGGAAGTATCGTCTCTGGCGTCCTCACATGCTAATCGAACATGAGTGAAGATCACCAAACTGGTCAGTCGCAGCCAGGGCGCCATCAGTGACATTGTTACCTTACGCCCTCTTTCTGGAGCGTGTATTGCATCATGTCATTGATCAAGCCGTCAAGGAGCAGGAGCTGAAAGATGAGGAAGTCACAATGCTGAATGAATTCCTAGGGTGGGGGCTACTCCATCCGAGACAAGTCAGCAGGAGTCTGAAGAGGAGTCAGAGGAGGATGGTGACTGGGGGGAGGAGGAGCAAGAAGAGCAGGCTTTGAGGGGTACTTTCATTTAGTGCAAATGTGGGCCTTCATGTACTTCAAGTACTGGTTGGTAACATACTTAGACCCCTGGTACAAACACAAAATGGCGAACATGTTACCAGCATCACAGAGGGCTGGCAGAATGCAGCATTTCCAGGCCTTGCTGCGAGCGTTGCTGCATTCTGCTGTTGCGGGCGTTGGCATAGGAATTTCCAAAAGTGTTCCAGCAAAAGCTATATAAACCCCTTTAAAACGTAACTTTTATTATCAAAAAATGCATAAATAGAACCCACCACGGTGGAGTTCCAGCGCATCGGGCTGTCACAAATCAGACGTCTGACGGGCAAGTGGTGTCGCCGCTGAACGCCAGCAAGGCAAGCAATGGCCGTGTAAGATCTTCCAAAATGGGCAGAGATTTTCCTGGCCTGACGCAAGACGGCCTGGACCACGGGGTATTTGTCAACGAATCGCTGCACGACTAAGTACAGGATGTGTGCCATGCACGGCACGTGTGTCATTTTGCCCTGTTTCAGCGTGCTTACCACTTTACCAACTATCAAATTGAGCGGGGTTAGCCACTGATCGGCCTCTGACTGCAGATCTGAAAGAAGTGCAGGACCGGTGTGGCTCTTGGCTTCCAGGCACAACAGCCGCAGCACAGCATGGCAACGTCTCACCTGGGACGTCGAATAGGTTCTGGGGAGCTTGGGGAGCACAGCGGATAAGGCGGTAGTAGTGGAAAAGGAGGAGTCAGCCGAGGAGGAGACGGAGGATGGAGTAGGAGGAGGAGAATAAGAGTCAGGCCTGCATGCAATCCTTGGCGGTAACACCAAATCCACACAGGACAGACCGGTTACGTGCTTGACGGCTGTTAGAAGGTTCACCCGGTGGGCAGTAAAAGTTATGTACCTTCTCTGCCCGTGTTTGCTAGACCATGTGTCAGATGTATCTTGGCACAGACACTGTGTCAGAAATATATTCACTTGCCTCTGAACGTGGCCATATAGCTCTGGGATGCCCTTCTGGGAGAAATATTTCCTTCCGGGGACCCTCCATTGCGGTATGCCCATGGCCACAAATTTTCTAGAGGCCTCCGAGTCCACCAGTATATACGGCAGTATTTGGCGGGCTAGCAGTTACGACAAGCCAGCGGTCAGCTGTTGGGCAAGAGGGTTATCCGGCGTCATCAACTTTTGCTCGAACATTTGGGCCAAGGAAGTCTGCATTCTGCCAGATGAACGCGACAATGGCACGGTGGAAGGTGGAGTGGAGGACAAATTGGGGGGAGAGAGGAGAAGGAGAAGAGGCAGGCCGTGGAGCGCTGGGAGTTTGGCTTTGTGCGTTCTGACGGCATTGCTCCCACTGGGCTCGGTGATGGGAGGCCAGGTGCTTTCTTAAGGCGGTTGTCCCTACGTGAGTGTTGGGCTTACCGCGACTTATGCGTTGACAGCACAGGCTGCAGATGGCAACACTATTGTCAGCAGCTGACATGTTAAAAAAAGCCCACACTGCGGAGCCATGTGCCGGCGTCCTGGGAGCGCAAGAAGTGACCATGCATGGTGGATGGCTCGCTCCAGATTCATTTGGAGTCTGCTTTTTGCCTCCTGTGCCCTGCGAGCTCTGCCTGCTTTTCCTCCTTCTCTGATGCTCCAGCTCTCCCTCTGAACACCCCTCCTCTTCCTCTCTTGTGGGCACACACGTGACGTCCATCGACATGTCATCATCGTCACCTTCACCACAACTGACATTTGAGATCTCAGAGTAGGCAGCAACAGCGGGGACCTCCCTCCTTAGGTTGATCTAGGTATTGTCGTCAGACCGCTGGGTGGCGGTCGTTGCTACCTCATCTTCCTCATCCGATGTCAAGAATGGCTGTGTATCAGTAAGGTCTGGGAATGAATGGGAAAATAATTCCTCTAACTCGAGTGGAGGGGCTATGATGGTGGTGGTGGTGTATTTGGGGTGCAAACAGCATAGAGTGAGGAGGGTGCAGATACAGACGATGAGGAGGTTGCAGAAGAGGAAGGCTGAGTTAGCCACTCAACCAACTCTGTTGTGTCCTTTGAATTATTCTTACGCGCCCTCTCCAACTTCCCACTGGTGCACCTGCCCGACCCCTACCACCCCTGCGAAACGGCCTGCCTCTTCCTCTGCCTATCATTTTCAAAATTACCCTGTGCCTAAGTCCCTAGTGAAGAGCAGTATTTTTGAAAGCAGGTATATCGCAGGTCTCAATCAATATTTGGTGGAAACAGGTATATCAAACCCATTAATACGTATTTTGTGGAAGCAGGTATATCACAGGCCTCAATCTATATTTGGTGGAAACAGGTATATCGAACTCCTTAATCAGAATATTGTGGAAGCAGGTATATCGCAGCCCTCAATTATTATTTTGTGGAAGCAGGTATATCAAACCCCTTAATCAGTATTTTGTGAAAGCAGGTATATCACAGGCCTCAATCAATATTTGGTAAAAACAGGTATATCGAACCCTTAATCAGTACTTTGTGGAAGCAGGTATATTATAGCCCTCAATCAGTATTTTGTGGAAGCAGGTATATCAAACCCCTTAATCAGTATTTTGTGGAAGCAGGTATATTGCAGGCCTCAATCAATATTTGGTGGAAGCAGGTATATTGATCCCCTTAATCAGTATTTTGTGGAAGCAGGTAAATCACACCCCTCAATAAAACAATTTACCACAACAGTTCTATTACACCACCCTGTTTATTTGGCGCAACAGGTATATCGCAGCCCTCAATCAGTATTTTGTGGAAGAAGGAATATCACACCCATCAATCAGTTTTATTGGGGGACAACAGGTACATCACACCTGCTGCAATTAGCTGTTCCAATAGCGTTTGTTCCTCTATATACCTGTGGTATCGCAGCAGAACCACACATAACTGCTGCACAATATAAATGCACTATAATATACTTTCTTTGTTAGAAAGTATATTATAAGTATATCACACCCCTCAGTATGTCACACCTATCGATAGCACATTTATACCAGTCCTTAAAAGGACTTTTGTGGCCCTATTAGCTAGCGTTTGGTGTCCCTAACAGCCTGTCCCTGCTTCACAAGACAACCTCTCCCTACACTGGCAAAACACAGAATGTAAAATGGCTGACAGATCAGGTTCTTTTATATGGTGGGGGTGTGTCCATGTGCTTAAACGTCTCAATTGGATGTCCTGTCCCACCTGATGGATGTATCATGGGTCAAAGTTCGGCGCAATGTAAAAGAAAATGGCGTCGGCAGACATCGCCATCTGTTCACATGTTCAGCGAATCACGAACTAGCAAAGTTCCCAGCGAATCGACCGCCGGGCGAACCGCAAAGCCATCTCTAGTTGTAATGATCTTCTATTAATGAGCACTTTGCTTACATTGCCCATTATATCTCCACATAACACATTGTATACATATAGAAATTAATTTACCATCATATTATAGATATACTTTGTAGCTTATTGATTTGAATGTTGGTCACTATCCTACCACCATGTGGTGGTTTCTCCCAGTGATGTGACTGCCATGTGACTGCCATCTGCTTTCATACTCTAGAATAAACTTTGAGGATTTTGTTTAGTGAAGATTCTGCATATTTGGTAATACAGATGTGTCAGTTGGCTCCTATGTTTGAAAGTACATGTTAAATTGGAGCTGTGCACCTTTTATTTACATATTTGATACTGATATATCTGTGTTATACAATAATTATTTTTGGACTACATTTATACTGTTATATCCTCTTGTGTTTATCTTAATATGGTTCTACAATATACGAAGATTTGAAATGTGTGGATTTCAAACGTTTAGGAGAAACTTGTAAAAAGTTAAAGTATATTGTAACATAGTAACATAGTATATAAGACCGAAAAAAGACATTTGTCCATCCAGTTCGGCCTGTTTCTTTCAAGTTGATCCAGAGGAAGGCAAAAAACCCCTGTGAGGCAGAATACAATTTTCCCCACTTAAGGGGAAAAAAATTCCTTCCCGACTCCAATCAGGCAATCAGAATAACTCCCTGGATCAACAACCCCTCTCTAGTAGCTATAGCTTGTAATATTATTACACTCCAGAAATAAATCCAGTCCCCTATTGAATTCCTTTATTGTACTCACCATCACCACCTCCTCAGGCAGAGAGTTCCATAGTCTCACTGCTCTTACAGTAAAGAATCCTTTTCTATGTTTGTGTACAAACCTTCTTTCCTCCAGACACAGAGGATGTCCCTTCGTCACAGTCACAGTCCTGGGGATAAATAGATGATGGGACAGATCTCTGTACTGACCCCTGATATATTTATACATAGTTATTAGATCTCCCCTCAGTCGTCTTTTTTCTAAAGTGAATAACCCTAATTTTGATAACCTTTCAGGGTACTGTAGATCCCTCATTCCAGTTATTACTTTAGTTGCCCTCCTCTAAACCCTCTCCAGCTCTGCTATGTCTGTCTTGTTCACAGGAGCCCAGAACTGTACACTGTACTCCATGTGTGGTCTGACTAGTGATTGTAAAGTGGTAGGACTATGTTCTCATCACGGGCATCTATGCCGCTTTTGATGTAACCCATTATCTTATTGGCCTTGGCAGTAGCTGCCTGACACTGTTTTTTGCAGCTTAATTTGCTGTTTATTAAAATTCCTAGATCCTTTTCCATGTCAGTGTTACCGAGTGTTTTACCATTTAATATGTACGGGTGACTTGCATTATTCCTTCCCATGTGCATAACTTTACATTTGTCAGTGTTAAACCTCATCTGCCATTTTTCTGCCCAAGCCTCCAATCTATCCAGATCCCTCTGTAGCAGAAAACTGTCCTCTTCAGTGTTAATTACTTTACACAGTTTAGTGTCATCTGCAAAAATAGATATTTTACTGTGCAGGCCTTCTACAAGATCATTAATAAATATATTGAAGACAATAGGACCCAATACTGACCCCTGAGGTACCCCACTAGTTACAGTGACCCAATCTGAGTACCTACCGTTAATAATCACCCTCTGTTTTCTGTCACTTAGCCAGTTACTTACCCACATACAGACATTTTCTCCCAGTCCCAGCATCCTCATTTTATATACTAACCTTTTATGAGGTATGGTGTCAAATGCTTTCGAGAAGTCCAGATATATGACATCCATTGATTCGCCGCTGTCAAGTCTAGAACTTACCTCCTCATGGAAGCTGATTAAATTCGTTTGGCATGACCGATCCCTCATGAAGCCATGCTGATATGGCGTTATTTGCTTATTTTCATTAAGATACTCCAAAATAGCATCTCTTAGAAACCCTTCAAACAGTTTACCAACAATAGATGTTAAACTTACCGGCCTATAATTTTCAGGCTCTGTTTTTGGACCCTTTTTGAATATTGGCACCACATTTGCTATGCGCCAATCCTGTGGAACATTACCTGTCAGTATAGAGTCCGTAAATATCAGAAATAAAGGTCTGGCTATGACATCACTTAATTCCCTTAGGATACGGGGGTGTATGCCATCCGGTCCTGGCGATTTGTCTATTTTAATCTTTTTAAGTCGCTGTTGTACTTCTTCCTGGGTCAGACAGGGCACTTTTAATGGGGAATTTACTTTTACATTCTGCATTTCATCTGACAGTTTATTTTCCTCAGTGAATATAGTGGAGAAAAAAATATTTAATAGTTTTGCTTTATCCTCGTCGCTCTCTGCAACACCCCCCTCATTGCTATGTAGAGGGCCGACTCCTTCAGATTTATATTTTTTACTATTTATATAATTGAAGAACATTTTAGGGTTAGTTTTACTCTCTTTGGCAATTAATCTCTAGGTCTCTAGTTTGGCAAATTTTATTATCTTTTTACATATTCTATTTTTTTCCTTATAGTTTATCATTGCTTTCTGACTCCCCTCCTATTTTAGTGATTTATATGCTTTCTTTTTGTCATTTATTGCTTTCTTTACGGTTCCATTTATCCACATTGGTTTCTTATTGTTCCTTAGCCTTTTATTCCTATAAGGTATGTACCTCTCACAATTAGATGTTACAATGCTTTTAAAAATCTCCCATTTTATGGTTGTATTTTTATTTTTGAGGACTTTGTCCCAGTTAGTTAGGCCTATGGCCTCCCTTAGTTGGCTAAATTTCGCTGTTTTGAAGTTTGGTATTTTTGTTCCTCCCTTTAGACACTCTCGTTTGAAGGATAATTGGAAGGTTATAACTTTATGGTCACTATTTCCCAGGTGTCCCCCAACCTGATCTGTTGTTCTATCAGGTCTATTGGTTAATACTAAGTCCAGTATGGCCGTCCCTCTAGTGGGGTCCTGAACCAGTTGGGAAAGGAAATTGTCTTTGTCTATTGCCAAGAACCTGTTTCCTTTTTGGGATGTACAGCTTTCAGTTTCCCAGTCTATATCTGGGTAGTTGAAGTTCCCCATAATAACGACTTCATTATGATTTGCCGCCTCGTCTATCTCGTTTAGTAATAGATTTTCTGTGGACTCTGGTATATTAGGTGGTTTATAATACACTCCTATTAATATTTTATTATTGTTTTTTGCACCATGTATTTCTACCCACAGTGACTCCACATGTTCATGTCCCTCAGAGATGTATTCTCGAATTACGGGATTTAGACACGACTTCACATAGAGGCAGACCCCTCCACCTCTCTGGTTTTGATGATCCTTTCTAAACAGATTGTAACCTTTTATATTAACTGCCCAGTCTAGCTATCATCCAGCCATGTCTCAGTTATTCCCACTAATTGTAATTGTATTCTTTATCAATATATTTTAGTTAAAAGATGATTATGCTGCTGGATACTTGGATGGGGTTCTACTGTTTGGAAATGCATTAAAAAGCCATCTCATAAATGGAAAAAACAATCAAAAAGTCGATTTTCATCACCTGTTTCGTAACATTTCCATCCAAGGTTAGTCTACATAATGGTGCAGCTATGTGATCGGAGAAAGAGATACATTACAAATTTACAATCATTTATGCCTCTCCTCTTGAAAAAAAAGCATGAGTATGATGATCTAAATAAAAAATGTGCAATACATGTACCACCAACAAATAATTACACATAACGCATATACTATAGAGGTATACTTTGTGCCAAGAAAGGAATAGGGTCCCAAAATAACAAAGCAAGGAAGCCATTCGCAAAGATCTTTGATGAAAGGTTTTCCTGCTTTGTAGGATAGATAGATCGATCGATCATAAGGGTGGGGGGGGGGAGTTATCAAATTGGTGTAAAGTAGAATTTGTTTTTTTGGCGACAGCAAACAATCAGATTCCACCTTTCATTTTTCAAAGCTCATTTGGAAAATTCAAGATGGAATCTGATTGGTTGCTATGGGCAACTAAGCCAGCTCTACTTTAGACGACTTTGGTAAAGTTCCCCCACGGAGTCATACTATGGCTGTCTGAAAGTGGCCTAGCAAGAAAATGTTAGTCAATATCTCCACTAGGTGGGCATAAATCCACAGCTCCACTGCTCAATGAAATGTTTAGTGTACTCCACATATTTAGAAAGCAAATGACTTGAATATTACAAAGGGAACATAAAAACAGTGAATGCAAATAAAAAAATATAAACTTACTCTAAGAATTTTTCATGCATAGGTGCTTCAGGTGAAATAATACTGGATGAAATGGGTGATCGAGATGTAAATCTAACTCTATTGTACAGCTCAGTGACAACCAATAATGTAAGTGAAATAGAGTTTTAACTGGGGTACGCAGTGCTGAGCAGGCACAATGTTTTAATTACATTTATGTTGATTTTACCCAGCATTATTGCCAGTCAGTTTAATGATAAATATCTTGGACATTCTCCAAAATGCCCTCTCTCTTAGCCACATCTAAAGGGGTTGTCCCATAGGATATGCCATAAATGTCCAATAGGTGCGGGTCCTAGCTCTGAGACCTGCTCTTATATTAAGAATGAGGCCCCATCACACGCTCTCGGAGTGGAAAGGTGGGTGCACATGCATAGCTTTCTACATTCACTGCTGTGGGACTTCTGAAAATGGGCAAGCCTTCTTACTTGGCTATTTTCTGAATTCCCGTGGTAGTGAATGGAGAAAGACGAGTATGTGCTGCCTCCTCCCCATTGGCATGTTACAGGGCCCCTGGGAGCACCACCAATTTGACATTCATGACATCCTCTGGATATGCCATAAATGTTCAGATGGGATAACCCCTTTAAATGCAGACAATGGGATATTAAACTTTTGATATATGCTTTTACACATTGGCAGGATGATTGCATGGGAGCAGTATAAGGGTTCCCACACACATTCAATATAAAGTTCCAGTATGAATGCAGGGTCACATCATCCTGCTATGAAAACCATTGTTATCAGCGGCACAGTTTGTAAATGTAAATGTCACTTGTGGCAACATCAAATATATTTAACAGACCAGTCTGCATATCATAAAGTCATTGCTGAAAGGCACTAACTTACATAAACACATATATTAAATATAGGATACAGAATACAATGCACAAGTACAGTCCGCATCACAGCACCCGGCCTGACCTCCCAGCACTGATGGGATTCACATAGCATTATATTGATTTATGATGCTATGTAACCTTACAGTCCTGGAATGTATTGGATAACACTGGCAGCATTATGCCAGTGTTATCCAATACATTCCAGAACTGCAAGGGTTACATAGCATCATAAATCAGTATAATGCTATGTGACCCCCGGCAGGGGTTCAGGCCGGGAGCTGCGTTGTGGACTCGCTGCAGGAGGAACGCTTGTCTGCAAGGGGCCTTAGATGGTTGATATGGAACTTTCACATTGGGCAACACTAAGAATAAGCGATCAAGGTTAAAGTCAGAGAGAGCCCCTTGAGCTATAAGCATAACTTGTAGGAAATCACAATGATGTTCTGTATTCACTAAATCCTCTTTATTTCTGTTTAGTATACAGAATTTCTTCAGTTTGACACTAGGACTAATAAAACATCAATACGAGACACTGCACCATCATTTGTATGGAAGAATCATAGACTTCCTAGTGATGTTCCTGGAAGTGGTAAGTTTACCTGAATTATCATGGATTCTTTGCAATTATATTGAAACTGGTATATAAATCTACATATTTTTTTATTTCATTATAGGACCTAACATCATGACTATTGCAGTCTTCGCCCTAACCATAACTATTATACTTATACTTATCATTGCACTTATTGTTTTCAGGTAGGTGTTAATCAAAGATAATGTGATCATCAATACCTACTAACATATAATTCTATTGTTTTTCCTTTAGAGGCATAATACATTTGAATTTTTACTAAACATGAAGCTATGGGTCACTAAATCTAGTTTTAGGATCCTTGATTGTCAATGATCTGGACAGAAGAAAACAGAATCAGAAATCAGTCTTTGGCTACACGCCTGTGTAAGGGAAGTCTCTAGTGATGAGCGAGCACTATCGTATTCGGGTGTTTGGCCTAAACTCATTGCTATATTCGTGTGCTCGGCCGAGCACCCGAGTATAATGTAAGTCTATGGGAGACAACCAGGCACCCCCTGCTCTGAAGAGGGGAGGGTGCCCGGTACATTGTAAATGGTCAGAAAGTGACAGAAACACCACCAAAATGGAACATCATGGGGACGATGTCTGGATGCATCTTGGACTCCCAGGTTGCTGCTGGAAACCATGTTGTCTGAAGTGAAAGGGCTGCAAAAAATTAAAAGGAACCGGCACTACAATACACCCTTTATTACACATAAAGGAGGACATCATACACACCCTTGAAAAATTATGATTCGTGGCCTGCTTGTGACCCTCAAAAACATTAGGGGTGAGAGCCTGCTGCTGAGCTGACCCTCTAAAACATTAGGGGCGAGGGCCTGCTGGTGAGCTGACGCTCTATAAAAATAATATGCGAGTGCCTGCTGGTGAGCTGACGCTTTAAAACATTATATTCTAGTGTCTGCAGGTGAGATGACGCTCTTAAACATTATATGCGAGTGCCTCCTGGCCAGCTGACACTCTGAAGCATTACCTGCGAGTGCATGCTGTTCAGCTGATGGTCTAAAACATTATATGTGAGTGCCTGCAGGTGAGCTGACGCTCTAAAACATTATATGCGAGTGCATGCTGTTCAGATGACGCTTTAAAACATTATATGTGAGTGCATGCTGCTCAGCTGATGCTCTAAAACATTATATGTGAGTGCATGCTGTACAGCTGACCCTATAAAAAAAATTGAGTTGAGGGCCTGCAGTTGAGCTGACCCTATAAAAAAATTAGAGTGGAGGGAATATATGCAGTCTGGATGAGGAGGAGGAGAAAACAAGATTCAACCATATACTATTTTTTTGTGGTGGAAAAGGTGCACGGGAATACACTATCGTAGATTGAGTACATTATAAATGATAGATTGAAATTGCCTTTATGTTCATCATCAGCTCAGCTCTCCTCTGGTGGAGTTGAGAAGCCAGGTGAAATCCAGGCCTTGTTCATTTTTTTCTGAGTCAACCTGTCAGCATTGCCAGTGGACAAGCGGATACACTTATCTGTTATAATGCCACCAGCAGTACTAAATACATGCTCAGACAAAACGCTGGTTGCATGGCAGGCCAGCACATCCAAGGCGTAGAGCACAAGTTTGTGCCACGTGTCCAGTTTGGACACCCAGTAGTTTTAAGGCACTGAGGGATCATTTAGGACGCTGACATGGTCTGCTATGTATTCCTTCACCAGCTTCCAAAACTTTTCCCTCCTTGTAGCACTAGGCCGCGCTTCAGGGTGAAGTTGCTGGCGTGGTGTCTTGAAAGTGTCCCATGCCTTGGAGAGTGTTGCCCTGCCTTTTTTGGAACTGCTTCCTCGGTTGCCTAAGGAAGTACAGACTCTGCCGGTGGCGTTGTCAGATGGAAAATTTTGGAGCAATCTCTCAACAAGTACCTTCTGGTATTGCATCGTTTTACTCATCCTCTCCACTACAGGAATGAGATATGAGAAGTTCTCTTTGTATCGGGGGTCGAGAACGGTGAACACCCAGTAATCCATGTTATTTAAAATGCGTAAAACGCGAGGGTCGCAGGAAAGGCAGCCTAACATGAAGCCTCACCCTCCTCTTCTGCCAGTAGCCAGTAGCTAGTAGCTCTTGCAAATTGGTTTTGATAAACTGCTGAACCACTAAGTTTAAGAAGTGGGCTAGGCATGGGATGTGTGTCAGGTTGCTGAGCTCCAAAGCCGCCACCAAGTTACGGCCATTGTCAGACACAACCATGCCTGGTTGTAGGTTAAGTGGCAAGAGCCACAGCTCGGTCTGGTCCTTTATACCCTGCCACAGCTCTGCGGCAGTGTGCGGTTTGTCCCCTAAGCAGATCAGCTTCAGCACGGTCAGGGAAATGTAGCGTCCCTGGCCACCAGCACTTGTCCATGTGTCCGTGGTAAAGTGGACCTTCCCAGTAAGTGCGTTGGTCAGGGCACGGGTGATGTTCTGGGACACATGCTTGTGTAAGGCAGGCACGGCACACCGTGAAAAATAGTGGCGGTTGGGGACTGCGTACCGAGGGACGGCCGCTGACATCAGGCTGCGGAAGGCCTCAGTGTTCACAAGCCTAAATGGCAACTTTTCAAGGGCCAGTAATTTTCGAAAGCGCATTTAGTGCTATGGCCTGTGGGTGGGTATTTGTGCTTGCGTTCAAATTCCTGTGTTATCGACATTTGGACACTGTGCTGGGACAGGGAAGTGGATGTTGTTGCTGATGGTTCATGCGAAGGTCCAGGTGCAGGGCGAGGGCATCCGGGCCTGCGCCTTCGACAGGGGATTGGCCATCAGTGCGTAACACAGGGAAAGAGGAGGCAGTGGTGTGACCCGCAAATTGAGGACCCAGGCGTTCAGCCCACTTATTAGGGTGTGGTGAGGTTGCTAGTGTTCACGCCCCGACTCATTTTGGTACGGCACAGGATGCAAACTACCACTCTTTTGTCGTCTGCACTTTTCTTAAAAAAGCGTCATACTGCGGAACACCTACCCCTTGGCAAGGTAGATTTACGCATGGGAGTGCTCGGTGTAACGGTTGCAGGCCTGTTTGGTGTGGGCTGACTTCTCTCTTTCGCAACCCCACTGCCTCTTCTAGATACTAAAGTATTCGGGTGCTCAGCCTGAACACATTGCTATATTTGTAACAATGTAGATCAATAGCTGCTACTGCAACTGTTACTGCAGGCACTGCCCCCACACATACGCTCCTCCAATCAGCGCAGCTGAATCAGCCATTCAACACTGTATCCATCAGCAGTGGGAGCACGCGCTGAGCATTCAGTGTCCTCCACGTGCTGATCCTAGCTGAGACTCCAGCGCTGCCCAGCTCACATTGAATTACACCGGTTCTCTCAAGTGCACCATTTTCGGCCCATATGCCCGACTGAACAGGTCCAGTGTTTTCCTCTCCTATTGCAACAGTTTCACCCAAGTGGCAGAGTGGCATCCACCCGAGGGTTACCGGACAAACCAAGGCTGCACCAACCGCTAACTATATACACATCGCTTTCATTGTGGTTGTACCCAATTAGGTGCAACCCCAATAGGTGAGTGCATGTGTATCGATTCATTCACCCAAATAACCAAAAGGTTTACCCTATGAGCGCCTTTCTCTTCTTCTCTCTACCCTTGTGCCCATTACTTGCTGTTATTACACATAAAGGAGGGCATCATACACATCCTTAAAAATTATGATTGGTGGCTTGCTGGTGAACCTCAAAAACATTTGGAGCAAGGGCCTGCTGGTGACCCTCTAAAACATTAGGCGTGAGGGCCTGCTGGTGAGCTGACACTCCAAAACATTATATGCGAGTGCCTGCTGGTGAGCTAACGCTCTAAAACATTATATGCTAGTGCCTGCAGATGAGCTGATGCTTTAAAACATATGTGAGTGCTTGCAGGAAAAAACAAGATTCAACCATATACTCATTTTTTGTGGCCCACTTTTTAGGGCACTTGGATGCCATGTGGCGGATCATGCTGGTGGTGGTGAGGTTGCTAGTGTTCACGCCCCAGCTCATTTTGGTACGGCACAGGTTGCAAACTACAACTCTTTTGTCATCTTCACTTTCCTCAAAAAAGCGCCATACTGCGGAACACCTACCCCTTGGCAAGGTAGATTTACGCATGGGGGTTCTCGGTGTATTGGTTGTGGGCCTGTTTGGTGTGGGCCGACTTCTCCCTTTTGCAACCCCACTGCCTCTTCCAGACTGTTGCGGTTCTGCGGATCCCTCACCCTCCGTACTGCTGTCCTCGCTCGTCTTTTTACCTTCCCATTTTGGGTCAGTGACCTCATCGTCCACCACCTCCTCTTCCACTTTCTCACTCTGCTCATCCTCCTGACTTGACCTAACCACAACCTCAGTGATTGACAACTGTGTCTCATCATCATTCACCTCGTGAACGAATGATTGCCGTTCACCACCGTCATCTTCTTGAGACTGTGAAGGCTCAAGAGGTTGGGAATCAGGGCACAATATCTCAGGTACCTCTTCAAGTGTGCTGGGCGCAAGGGCCAAATCTAATAGTAGCGCTGGAAAGAGCTCCTCAGATTATCCGAGTGTGGGATCAATCATTTGGCAAGCCTCTCCATGGTGAGAGGAAGGATGATCAGAGCGAGGATTTGGTTGACCAGACTCTTGGCTACAGAGACTGGATGAGAGGGTGGTGCTTAACCGACTGGAAGCATTATCTTCAGCAATCCAACCGACCAACTGTTCGCACTGGTCCGACTTGGACAGTGTTGTCCTGCACCGCCCAGCTAAGTTGGACATGAAGCTGGGTACGGTGGATGTTTTTTTTTTTCCTGGTGCACTGGCAGCAGGCACAGTTTCTTTGTGCCCAGGGCCACGGCCTCTGCATGCACCATCAGCATCACGCCCACTTCCCAGTACTTTAGTGCTCGCCTTCTTCATATTAATAGTTTTGTCACTAGATGTGGCGCAGATTGTTTTACTGTCCGCTAAAGAAGCAGTTTTCGGATGCAGGACAGTATATGTCACAGAAACCCACAGACTACGGACCCTATATTAGGCCCCGATTATTGGAACTTGTAATACAGAAACTGTTTGCAGATGTTCTACAGTAATGGTTAAATAACACCACAGATTATATACATTAGATGTGGCCCAAATGATTGGAATTTGTAAAACAGAAACTGTTTGCAGATGTTCTACAGTATTGGTTACAGAACACCACAGATTATGGACACTATATTAGGCCCAGATTATTAGAATTTGTAATACAGACAATGTTTGCAGATGTTCTACAGTATTGGTTAAAGCAGTGTTTCCCAACCAGTGTGCCTCCAGCTGTTGCGAAACTACAACTCCCAGCCTGGCTGTCCAGGCATGCTTGGAGTTGTAGTTTTGCAACAGCTGGAGGCACACTGGTTGGTAAACACTGGGTTAAAGAACACCACAGATTATGGACACTAGATGTGGCCCAGATTATTGGAATTTGCAATACAGAAACTGTTTGCAGATCTTCTACAGTATTGGTTACAGAACACCATAGATTATGGACAGGGTTTACAATAACTAGACATTTACCCTGTCTTCAGCCGCACACCTGTGTAAGGGGAGTCTTCCTCACATGTTGTCTCTCAGGGTTTACAATAACCAGACATTTACCCTGTTTTTGTCTGCATGCCTGTGTATGGGGAGTCTCCCTCCCCCTCACATGGTGTCTCTCAGGGTTTACAATAATCAGACATTCACCCTGTTTTCATCCGCATGCCTGTGTAAGAAGAGTCCACCTTTCCCTCACATGTCATCTCAGGGTATAGCAATGAACAATTTTTCTTAAACAACAACTAAGACACTGGGACCTCATTCTGAAATTACATTGTGTCAAACCAACTTAAACAACATACATTCCCTGTCCGGGGGAATGCTGCGCTCAGCATTGCTGCCTCCATGTGTTTCTCACTATGGCTGACGACCCTCAGTAGGTCCTTTCAGAACTTCCTGGTAATCTGCGGTGTGTACTGCATGGTTCAGCTGCCGGCCTCTGTCCCTGTCGGTAAACCAGCCTCTGAATCTCCCATTCCGGCTTTCAGCCAAGTCTGTGTCCTGCTTTGTGGCTAACAGACCCAGAACCCCTTGAACCTGCTCAGTCAGCAGCTCAGCTTCCACTGCCTCACACAGCACACATCTACCTCTCTCCTCTGCGTCCTGGCTTCCTCCAGGTTGCTGTATACGTCTCACACAGCTCCCTCTGTTGGCTTTGGAGTAATCCAGTGGCATTACAGAAGAACCAGCTTTAAATAATGACAAATCAGTATGTTTTGGGGTTGGACTGACCCCTTCGTCGGGTATGTACACAAGTAGATTTAGTGTACTTACCTGATGAAGGGGTCAGTCCGACTCCCGAAAGGGTTGATTTTGATCAATAAAGCTGGTTCTTAGATGTACATGGACATCGCACATTCTCTTTTTACAGCTGTGCCAGAGATTGCTTTTGTTTTATTCTGTATACGCCAGTGCTGCAGTGCCGCTGTGTTTACATTGGCTATAAAGACCAGAGCCACTACATTAAGCTGCAGTGGTTCTGGAGATTATAGTGTCACTTTAATATGAGGTAAATTAGAGACTAGTGCCACGAATAATATACTAGATTACTTACACCCAGATAAGGATGATGATGGGCTCTGGCTGCAGTCTGGCTCCACTGCTCTGGTGTAGAACAGGCTCTCTGGAGGCTGTTTGTAACTGTGGTCACAAAAATCAATGTTCTGGGAGAACGGGAAGCAGCTCCATTTTTTGGGGCCCTTTACAGAGCACAAGGTCTGGGCCCCAGGGCCTGACGGTGAGTATGTCCATAAGGCCCACCTATAAGTCCACCTACGTGTTCCACCCATGGGTTTGTTCACAGTGGGTGGAGTGTGTAGGGGATGTGTTATGTGTTGCTGTAGACAATCTAATGTGTATGCTTATGGAATGTAGTGTATAAGGATACCAGTTTGTGTCGGTGATGCATTGTGTGTGTGTGTATGTAGTGGATTGCAGTGTGTTTTCGTGTAAGGGAAAGAAAGCAGTGTGTGTTTGTGTATAAGGGATGTATTGTGTGTTTCTGAATGTGTTTAACCACCTCAGCCCCCCTAGCCTAAACACCCTTAATGACCAGACCACTTTTTACAATTTTGCACTACACTACTTTCACGGTTTATTGCTCGGTCATGCAACTTACCACCCAAATGAATTTTACCTCCTTTTCTTCCCACTAATAGAGCTTTCATTTGGTGGTATTTCATTGTTGCTGACATTTTTACTTTTTTTGATATTTGCAAAAAAAAGACATTTTTCACTTTCCGTTGTAAAATTTAAAAAAAATGACATTTCTATATAAATGTTTCTCTAAATTTATTGATCTACATGTCTTTGATAAAAAAAAATCCAATAATTGTATATTTATTGGTTTTGGTAAAAGTTATAGTGTTTACAAACTATGGTGCAAAAAAGTGAATTTCCGCATTTTGACTTTCTGAGCACCTGTCATGTTTCCTGAGGTACTACAATGCCCAGACAGTAGAAATACCCCACAAATGACCCCATTTCGGAAAGTAGACACGCTAAGGTATTCGCTGATGGGCATAGTGAGTTCATGGAAGTTTTTATTTTTTGTCACAAGTTAGCGGAAATTGGAATTTTTTTTTTTCAAAAATTTTTCTGTAAAGGTATTCCGTGAGGGGCATGGCGAGTTCATAGAAGTATTTTTTTTTTTGGCACAAGTTAGCGGAAATTGATATATTTTTTTTCTTACAAAGTCTCATATTCCACTAACTTGTGACAAGTGGGGAGGGTGAGAACAGCATGAGAAGTCCACAAAGTGGCCCTATGACAGTGTGGAGGTGGCAGCAGCCGCATTAGGAGGAGGCCACAGAGTGGCACAATGACAGAGTGTGGAGGTGGTGGCAGCAGCATCAGGAGGAGGCCACAGAGTGGCACAATGACAGTGTGGAGGTGGCAGCAGCAACAGGAGGCCACAGAGTGGCAAGGCAATATAGTGTGGAGGTGGCAACGGCATCAGGAGGCCACAGATTGGCAAGGTGACATAGTGGTGAGGCGGCAGCAGCATCGGGAGACCACAGAGTGACCCGGTGACAGAGTGGAGAGGTGGGTGGCACTAACAGTACCCGCTGACGATGGGGGGTGTAAGAAGGAGCACTTGGCATCAGATGTGTGGCATCAGGCGGGTGGCAGCATCAGAATAGTAGCTGAGGCAGGTAGCCAGAAGAAACCAGTCTTCTTTGTCAAGGTTTGAGGCAACATGGATGATCTAATCTAATGCATCAGGCATTGGTGGGTGGATATCCTGGCTGATCCATGCCTGATTCATCTTGACAAAGGTCAGTCTCTCCACATTTTGGGTGGACAGGCGAGTTCTTCTTGGGATAACTATGGCCCCCGCTGCACTTATCACCCGCTCTGATACCACACTACTGGCTGGGCAGGACAGCTTTTCCAAGGCAAACTCTACCAGTTGTGGCCACAAATCCAGTTTAGATGCCCAGCAGTCCAGCGGATCTTCAATGTGGGGTGGCAGGGTGCAGTCCAAGTATGCCACCACCTGCTGGTTCAGGTCCTGCACCAGGTCTCCCTGATGCTGCTGCTGGTGAGTAGTTTCTTTACTACGCGGGTGAAGAAAGCTGCTCATCAGCGACTGTAGACTCAAGTTGCTGCTGATAGAGCTGGAATTGCTCGTACCCCCCGCCCCACCCTGCCACAGCAGGCATGGCAGAGGAACGTGAGCGCGGAGGCCTCCCCCATCAGACCTGCGATAGGATGGACGATGGCGCAGATAGGCAGCGGCCAACTGACAACATAGGATGTCTCTATAGTAGTTCAGTTTGTCCTCCCTCTCAGCGCAAGCAAGTGAGCATGCAACAGGCCATTTGGCCATTTGTGCAAGTGACTCAGAGGGACTCCCTGCCTCCATTTCCACTGCATACTGCCACGGTGTGTCTGGGTCCTCTACCTCATCTCCCTCATTGCCCTGTAGGTCCTCTGGCTGGTCATGCTCCTCCTCTCCTGTCACCTGTGTGTAAAAAAACACCCATTTCGCTATACATTGCTTGTGCTCCAATGTCCTCCTCCTCCAAATCAGCCCCCACAGGGCTCATGTGGCCAAGAGATCTAGGCGCCATGTCTCCAGTCCCCTGACCAGCCAGATTTACCAGCATCTGTTCCAGGACATGAAGCAGTGGAATGATGTTGTTCATCCCGTAGTCCTGGCGATTGACAAATAACGTGGCCTCCTCAAAGGGCCTGAGCAAACGGCAGGTGTCACGCATGAGCTGCCACTGGCTGACATCAAAGTTACACAGGAGAATACTCCTGTCCACTTGGATCATCAAGAAATCATTTATGGCCTTCCTCTGTTCGTATAGTCGGTCTGACATATGGAGGGTGGAATTCTAACGTGTGGAAACGTCGCATAACAGCCTATGTTTGAGGATGCCGTTCTGCCGCTGAAGCTCAAGGCGGGTGTGCTTTACGGTGCACGAGTGGCTGAAGTGCATGCAAAGTTTGCTGGCCATTTTTAGAATGTCTTGCAGATTGAACACGTGTGCCATGCAGGGCGAATGGCTCAGCTGTCCTTTTTTTTCTTTCAAAATTTTTATCTATAAATACATACAAAAACCACAACATATTTTCATATGCAGCGCCAACACCATGTTCTTCCCGTTGTCGGTCACCATGGTTTCAATTTTCTGTTGTCACGGAGAAAGCCAGGATTCGATTTTTTGATGAAGGACACGGAGCATTTCCTCCCCTGTGTGACTCCGTTCGCCCACACAAACGAGGTGCAGAACAGTGTGACACCGCCATGCCCTGCACATGTGGTATGCTGGAGGGGCACTGTGAAGTGTCCTTGTAGTGGAGGCTGAGGACATGGTGGAGGATGAGGGGGCAGAGGCGGACATTGTCGCAGGACCAATGGCGTGACAACATGGAGGCCAAAGCAGCGTCACCTGGCCAAGTTGCTGGTGTGGCTGTGCAGGAACCACATTCACCCAGTGGGCCATAAAGGACATGTATTGTCACTGACCTTAGTTACAGCTCCACACATGCCGTGCACTTTGGCAGACACAGACAGGCTCAAGGACTGGCCCACCTTCTGTTCTACATGTGTGTGCTTTGCTGGTACTGCCTTTTGGCAAAGAAATGACGGCTTGGGACCCTCCACCTTAGCTGGGCACAAGCCATCAGTTCTGAAAGGTGCAGAGTCCACCACTTGGAAAGAGAGGGACTATAGCACCAGTAATTTGGACAGGAGCACATTCAGTTTCTGCGCCGTTGGATGAGTGCATGCATACTGTTGTCCGTTGGCAATCGCTTCAGTGATCGATTGCTGAAGGAATAACTGATGAGGAGTAGGAGGAGCAGGAGCATCAGGACCAGCATATAATTGGAAGGACAGACAGCTCCCTTCAGCTGAAGTGGTGGAGCCTTGACTGCCTGAAACCAGATGTGTTTCGGAGCCATGGTTCTTCCAGGCCACTTTATGGTGACGCTGCATATGTGACCCTGGCCATGCTTCACTTTCTTCCCACAGATTCTACTGTACATACAGTATTGCCATGTTTACATCCTCCGGCAGCTTAACAAAAAACTACCACACCGCCGAGTAGGTGATTTTACCCCCAACACTACGCAACTGACTGCTACCACCACTGCCTCCATGAACCCATTCACCGCTACTTCCCGGGCAGGTAGGCTCCTACGAAGCAGGTGGTCTACCCAGGGCCCGTTTGGCTCCCGACCTCCCACTGGTGAATCCGTCCACGCTAGCGACTTGCTGGCTCCACCACTGGCACATGGGCAAGCAGCCACCCTCTTCTCCCGATGATAATAAAGCCCCTTCGTCGCCCAGCTCCTGAGTGCAATCAGCTACATCATCATCATCGAGTACTGTCTGCATGTCACTGATGTCCTCCTCAACTGACTCTGGGTCAGGAGCCTGACCGCTCGAAACACTAGCTCCCACGCCACTCTGCTCATCACTACTTGCCCGCCTAGTGGTGGAAGCGGCTGATGTCTCCTCCACATCTTGGCTTGCCAGTAGCTGCTGATTGTCTTCTAGTAGCTCGTCCTGCCTGTATAGTGGAGCTAAGCCCACAGCATACAATACTTCTCTGGGAAACAGAAAAGGACAGAGGCAGGTTGAGGACAGGTGAGGGCACAGGGCCTGCTCCTGGGCCATGCCAACTAAGGCTTGTGTCTGACGAACCCACTGACTCTTGGCTGGGGGTTTCTAATGTCACTTGTGATGTAGTCAAAGATAGAATCAACAATTCAAGAACCGCTGGGTTGCCGATCACGACATGACCGCTAGCTGAAACTGGGAGCTCAGGCCTCTCGAACTAATCCCTGCTGCCATGGACCCTTTCTCTGCTGCGACCTCTGCCTGCACCAGAAACATTTAGGCCTCTGCCACTCCCCTCTGCAGGGTCTGGCACTTCTCTGTCCGACATTCTGTTAGATCAAACAAATAAATAAAAAGGAGATTAAAACACCCTGATAATGTCTGCAATTTTCTCACTTCGCACAGAACAGCTAATAAGCCCTTTTTTCCCCACTAATGCACCGCTATACAGCAAATATATTTTTTCTTTTTCACTAATACATGCCACAAAAGGCTTTAGAACATATAACTGCACCGCTGATACGGCAAATATATTTTTTCTTTTTCACTAATACATGCCACAAAAGGCTTTAGAACATATAACTGCACCGCTGATCGGCAAATATATTTTTTCTTTTTCCACTAATAGATGCCACAAACGGCTTTAGAACATATTACTGCACCGCTATACGGCAAATGTATTTTTCTTTTCCACTAATACACGCCACAAAAGGCTTTAGAACATATAACTTAACCGCTGAACGGCAAATATATTTTTTCTTTTTCCACTGAAACACCACACAAAAGGCTTTAGAACATATAACTGCACCGCTGATCGGCAAATATATTTTTTATTTTTTCACTAATACATGACAAAAAGGGCTGTAATTTTAGCACTTCACCACACAACGGCTAATAAGTAGTGATGTCGCGAACATAAAATTTTCCGTTCGGGAACGGCGAACGCGAACTTCCGCAGATGTTTGTGAACGGGCGAACCGGGCGAACCGCCATAGACTTCAATAGGCAGGCGAATTTTAAAACCCACAGGGACTCTTTCTGGCCACAATAGTGATGGAAAAGTTGTTTCAAGGGGACTAACACCTGGACTGTGGCATGCCGGAGGGGGATCCATGGCAAAACTTCCATGGAAAATTACATAGTTGACGCAGAGTTGGGTTTTAATCCATAAAAGGCGTAAATCACCTAACAATCCTAAAAATTTTTGAACAACGTGATTTAAAACATCTAGTGTGTGTATACGATCAGGTATGATGTTGTATCGATCAGGGTTACGGGGTTGTATCAATAAGGGTTACGCCCGCTTCACAGACATTGACAGACCAAACTCCCCTTTTACTGCACCACAAACAACCGCAAACAGTTAATTTGCACAACCGCAAACTCCCCATTTGCACAAGGTTGGATACCAAGCTAGCCACGTCCCGGTGATGTCATTGAAGGTTTCTTCCTTCACCCAGCCACGTACAACACCAAGGGTCCCCGAAAGGTGAATTGAATTGCTTTTTCGAACGGGGAGATGGTTAAAAAAACGCTGGCTCCCTCCCCTTTGTTTTTATCCACGGTCACTGCGTCTGCGCCGTGCAATTTTCTGTCACACCCGATATGAGTGGTATTTTCTGTAGTACTATTCTCATCAGTTTAATCCCTCTAACGTCCCATATCAGGGATTGCCTTTTGTGAAAAAAAATTTAGGCCGGGTACCTTCGACTGCCTTCACAGTGACAGACCAAACTCTCATACACCAAACTGAATTGATTTCAGGAAACGGGAGATGGAAAAAGCAGCTTGGTCGGTCCTCTTACTCCCAAATTGGGGCACTGCGCGTGCACAGACACGTGTGGCACCCTATATGACTGGTGTTTTAACTAGTACTATTCCTATCAGTTTAATCCCTGTTATGGACCCTATCTGGGGACGTGTGTCGAATTGATTAAACATGGTTGAATTAACGAACCATTACGACATCATGAAATAGTTTAGTTCTGAGCTCTGTACTTGCTTTGTATTGGAATTGATGGGGATTTTTTTAATTGTCTGCATTATTCCTAATAAACTATTAAGAGACTTTATTATGATTTTTTATTTTATGTATTAAAAACCCATACAACATAAAAAAAAAAAAGGTAAATTAATGATTTTTCTATGAAATATCCAGCCGTCCGATCGCTTTTGGTCTGACCATAATGAAGCAACGGCCTTATCATCTGGGGTGTGGCAACATTGCCAACACACTCATAGAGGTGATGATTGCTTCATTGTGATACGCAAGCCCCTTCACCACAACAAGGTAACAATCACGAAGGGGAATTGACACTTGTATGTGCCTTTTTTTTTTGGTTTGTTTTTGCAGCCACAGTGCTGCACCATAGGACAGAAAAATTTTGAAAAAAAAATTTGTCCGGGTATCTTCCACTGTGGTGTCCCAATAGCGACAAATTTTTTGAAGGACTCAGACTCCACCAGCTGGTATGGTAAAAGCTGGCGGGCTAAGAGTTCCGTCAAGCCAGCTGTCAGTCGCCGGGCAAGGGGGTGATTCTGTGACATTGGCCTTTTACGCTCAAACATGTCCTTGACAGACACCTGACTGTGGGCAGATGAGCAGGAACTGCTGAAGGTGAGAGGAGGAGTGGTGGTTGGTTGAGAGGGGGCAGGGAGGACAGCATTGGTTGACGTGGCTGAAGATGCTGGACCAGGAGGAGCATGGTGGCTTTGAGTTTGTGTGCTGCTTGTACTCATGTGTTGATCCCATAGGTGTTTGTGATATGAGATCATGTGCCTTCGCAAAGCAGTTGTACCAAGGTGGATGTTGGACTTCCCACGACTCAGTTTCTTTTGGCACAGGTTGCAAATGGCATTTCTGTTATCAGAGGCAGACACACAAAAAAAATGCCACACTGCTGAGCTTTGCAATGACGGCATTCGGGTGGTGGCAACAGCATGCGTTGACTGGCGTGCTGTCTGGCTGACCCCGGGTGCCGATACATGCTGTCTGACTGTGCCACTAACTCCTTGTGACGACCTCCCCCTGCTTCCAACTCGTCTCATCATTCTCTCTGTCTCCCCTTCTGAACTTTCCCCCTCTTCTTCTCTTCGAGCAGGCACCCACGTGGCATCCGTGGACATATCGCCATCATCAACCGCTTCACTTGTATCTGACACCTCAGCAAAGGAAGCAGCAGCGGGTACAACATCATCATCATCATCATCACACTGTACGTCCCTGTGTGTAATCCTGCCTGACTGAGACATATCCCTGTAATCTACATCATCTGGCAATAATGGTTGCGCATCACTAATTGCATCCAACTGATGTGTAAATAACTCCTCTGACGGATCAAGTGAAGCGGCTGTAGTGGCTGTGGTGGTAGTGTGGTGGTGGCGGCGGGCGGGTGCGTGGTAACTTGAGAGCAGGTGACCGAAGCTGAGCTGGAGGAGGATGGTGCGTCAAGGTTCTTAGCGGAAGCTGTTGAGGATTGGATGTCCTGTCTAAGCCAGTCAACTATGTCCTCAGAATTTTTCGGGTTCAGGGTACGTGGCCTATGAACACTAGTAGTGTTGAGCGAACAGTTCGAGAATAGTTCGGGTTCGTACCGAATTTTGGGGTGTCCGGGACCCGGACCCGAACCCGGACATTTTCAAAAAAGTTCGGGTTCAGGTTCGGTGTTCGTCGATTACTTCCCGCTTTCTGAAGGGCTGCACAGCAGCCAATCAGCTAGCGTTTTACTTCTTGCCCTAAGAGCCCATCACAGCCATGCCTACTAATGGCATGGCTGTCATTGGCCAAGTGCAGCATGTGACCCAGCCTCTATTTAAGCTGGAGTCACGTAGCGCCGCACGTCACACTGCTCTGATTAGTGTAGGGAGAGGACGCAGCTTCTGTCAGGGCGAGATTAGGCAGGTTAAAGTCAGCAGCAGCACCTAATGAACGGATCAATTTACAGCTGAGAATCATTGAATTTCTGCTAGTTACTTGCTCGCTGGTTTTTAGGCTGCACAGAGCGTTTTTCTGTCACTTATTTTCTGGGTTGATCGTCGGCCATTTTGTGACTTGTGGTGCGCCAGAAGAAGCTGCCACCAAGTCCATCAATCCATCAATACTAGTTTTTTTTTTTTTGCTATATCCTACATCAGGGGCTTGGCTGTGCTAATTGTCACCCCTAGAAACTCAGGAAAGAAATTTCTATATTTTATTAAGGGGTTAAATACAATTGCCCAAATACCAATCCCTAAATCTGGTGTTCCAGCTTTGGTTAGACAAGTATAATACTGTCTGCTGTCTGGCAAAGGATAGATTATTTTCTGGGGTTAAATTCAATTGCCAAAATAGCAATACCATAAATCAGTGGTTTCAGCTGTGGCTGGCAAAATAGAATAGTGTCCGAGGTAACACACACACGTACAGACGCACGTACACGATTCTTGAATAGTTGTATTATCGCGATAATAAAACTAACAGTGTAAAGTTGACTGTATTGCTCTAAGTTATATTCGCGTACGAATGTAACTTCTATTACAGCACACCAATACTAAAACTGACTAAGAGACAGCTTTAAGTTCTATTCGAACGCGATTGCAACTTTGGAAATTAAAGTGGTGTACGATTTTAAAAGTTGAGTACTAAAAAGTTGGAATCGCAATGCGATTCTTATGTATTTGCTTAATCGCATTGCGATTACAACTTTGAGCTACCAATCACCATGGGAACGCCTCCTCCAGTAGAATGTACTGTCGGATGTGAGAATTAAGTTGAAATCGCAATACGATTATTATATATCTGCTTAATCGCATTGCCGTTTCAACTTAGCATTGCTAAATAATTCCATCCATATTCGTTAACTTACTGACTCAGTAAGTTAACGATATGGATGGAATTATTTAGCAATGCTAAGTTGAAATCGCAATGCGATGAAGCAAATATATAAGAATCGCATTGCGATTTCAACTTAATTCTCAGATCCGACAGTACATTCTACTGGAGGAGGCGTTCCCATGGTGATCGTTAGCTCAAAGTTGTAATCGCAATGCGTTTATTGCGGTATATTATCCCTCTGGGTGTCTTTTACAGCCTTTTTAGTGCCCAAAAGTTCGGGTCCCCATTGACTTCTATAGGGTTCGGGTTCGGGATGAAATTCGGGTTGAGTTCGGATCACGAACCCGGACATTTTCCGGAAGTTCGGCCGAACCTCTCGAACCCGAACATCCAGGTGTTCGCTCATCTCTAAACACTAGGCATTATTCCAGGGACAGTGGAAATCACAGCACCACGACCACGATGGCCCCTGCGGGGTGGCCTGCCTCTGCCTGTCATTTTTTTTTAGATAAGTGGTACTACGCGTGCTAGGTACTGTGCCACCCGGTATCAGTGGTGGGCACTGGCAGTGGGCACACTACAGTCTGTGGAAGTGGGCCTGACACACACTGGCAGCAGGCAAGCAACTGAAATTAGACTAATGTGTAAAAATGAAATGCCTTATTTATCGGCAAGCTACTGTGCCACCCGGAATCAGTGGTTGGCACTGGCAGCGGGCCCACTACAGTCTGTGGAAGTGGGCCTGACACACACTGGCAGCAGCCAAGCAACAGAATTTAGACTACTGTCTAAAAATGAAATGCCTTATTTATCGGCAAGCTAATGTGCCACCCGGTATCAGTGGTTGGCACTGGCAGTGGGCACACTACAGTCAGTGGAAGTGGGCCTGACAAACACTGGCAGCAGGCAAGCAACTGAATTTAGACTACTGTCTAAAAATGAAATGCCTTATTTATCGGCAAGCTACTGTGCCACCCGGTATCAGTGGTTGGCACTGGCAGTGGGCACACTACAGTCAGTGGAAGTGGGCCTGACACACACTGGCAGCAGGCAAGCAACTGAATTTAGACTACTGTCTAAAAATTAAATGCCTTATTTATCGGCAAGCTACTGTGCCACCCGGTATAAGTGGTTGGCACTGGCAGTGGGCACACTACAGTCAGTGGAAGTGGGCCTGACACACACTGGCAGCAGGCAAGCAACTGAATTTAGACTACTGTCTAAAAATTAAATGCCTTATTTATCGGCAGGCTACTGTGCCACCCGGTATCAGTGGTTGGCACTGGCAGTGGGCACACTAAAGTCAGTGGAAGTGGGCCTGACACACACTGGCAGCAGGCAAGCAACTGAATTTAGACTACTGTCTAAAAATGAAATGCCTTATTTATCGGCAAGCTACTGTGCCACCCGGTATCAGTGGTTGGCACTGGCAGTGGGCACACTACAGTCAGTGGAAGTGTGCCTGACAAACACTGGCAGCAGGCAAGCAACTGAATTTAGACTACTGTCTAAAAATGAAATGCCTTATTTATCGGCAAGCTACTGTGCCACCCGGTATCAGTGGTTGGCACTGGCAGTGGGCACACTACAGTCAGTGGAAGTGGGCCTGACACACACTGGCAGCAGGCAAGCAACTGAATTTAGACTACTGTCTAAAAATTAAATGCCTTATTTATCGAGCAAGCTACTGTGCCAACGGCATCAGTGGTTGGCACTGGTAGTGGGCACACTACAGTCAGTGGAAGTGGGCCTGACACACACTGGCAGCAGGCAAGCAACTGAAATTACACTAAAGTGTAAAAATTAAATGCCTTTTTGATGCAAAGTCCTGTGCCACACGGGATGACAGGGGTGGGCACTGGCAGTGGGCACACTACAGTCAGTGGAAGTGGGCCTGACACACACTGGCAGCAGGCAAGCAACTGAATTTAGACTACTGTCTAAAAATTAAATGCCTTATTTATCGGCAGGCTACTGTGCCACCCGGTATCAGTGGTTGGCACTGGCAGTGGGCACACTACAGTCAGTGGAAGTGGGCCTGACACACACTGGCAGCAGGCAAGCAACTGAATTTAGACTACTGTCTAAAAATTAAATGCCTTATTTATCGGCAAGCTACTGTGCCACCCGGTATCAGTGGTTGGCAAAGGCAGTGGGCACACTACAGTCAGTGGAAGTGGGCCTGACACACACTGGCAGCAGGCAAGCAACTGAATTTAGACTACTGTCTAAAAATTAAATGCCTTATTTATCGGCAAGCTACTGTGCCACCCGGTATCAGTGGTTGGCACTGGCAGTGGGCACACTACAGTCTGTGGAAGTGGGCCTGACACACACTGGCAGCAGGCAAGCAACTGAAATTAGACTAATGTGTAAAAATGAAATGCCTTATTTATCGGCAAGCTACTGTGCCACCCGGTATCAGTGGTTGGCACAGGCAGTGGGCACACTACAGTCTGTGGAAGTGGGCCTGACACACACTGGCAGCAGGCAAGCAAATGAATTTAGACTACTGTCTAAAAATTAAATGCCTTATTTATCGGCAAGCTACTGTGCCAACGGCATCAGTGGTTGGCACTGGTAGTGGGCACACTACAGTCAGTGGAAGTGGGCCTGACACACACTGGCAGCAGGCAAGCAACTGAAATTACACTAAAGTGTAAAAATTAAATGCCTTTTTTGATGCAAAGTCCTGTGTCACACGGGGTGACAGGGGTGGGCACTGGCAGTGGGCACACTACAGTCAGTGGAAGTGGGCCTGACACACACTGGCAGCAGGCAAGCAGCTGAATTTAGACTACTGTCTAAAAATTAAATGCCTTATTTATCGGCAGGCTAGTGTGCCACCCGGTATCAGTGGTTGGCACTGGCAGTGGGCACACTACAGTCAGTGGAAGTGGGCCTGACACACACTGGCAGCAGGCAAGCAACTGAATTTAGACTACTGTCTAAAAATTAAATGCCTTATTTATCGGCAAGCTACTGTGCCACCCGGTATAAGTGGTTGGCACTGGCAGTGGGCACACTACAGTCAGTGGAAGTGGGCCTGACACACACTGGCAGCAGGCAAGCAACTGAATTTAGACTACTGTCTAAAAATTAAATGCCTTATTTATCGGCAGGCTACTGTGCCACCCGGTATCAGTGGTTGGCACTGGCAGTGGGCACACTACAGTCAGTGGAAGTGGGCCTGACACACACTGGCAGCAGGCAAGCAACTGAATTTAGACTACTGTCTAAAAATGAAATGCCTTATTTATCGGCAAGCTACTGTGCCACCCGGTATCAGTGGTTGGCACTGGCAGTGGGCACACTACAGTCAGTGGAAGTGGGCCTGACAAACACTGGCAGCAGGCAAGCAACTGAATTTAGACTACTGTCTAAAAATGAAATGCCTTATTTATCGGCAAGCTACTGTGCCACCCGGTATCAGTGGTTGGCACTGGCAGTGGGCACACTACAGTCAGTGGAAGTGGGCCTGACACACACTGGCAGCAGGCAAGCAACTGAATTTAGACTACTGTCTAAAAATTAAATGCCTTATTTATCGGCAAGCTACTGTGCCACCCGGTATCAGTGGTTGGCAAAGGCAGTGGGCACACTACAGTCAGTGGAAGTGGGCCTGACACACACTGGCAGCAGGCAAGCAACTGAATTTAGACTACTGTCTAAAAATGAAATGCCTTATTTATCGGCAAGCTACTGTGCCACCCGGTATCAGTGGTTGGCACTGGCAGTGGGCACACTACAGTCAGTGGAAGTGGGCCTGACAAACACTGGCAGCAGGCAAGCAACTGAATTTAGACTACTGTCTAAAAATGAAATGCCTTATTTATCGGCAAGCTACTGTGCCACCCGGTATCAGTGGTTGGCACTGGCAGTGGGCACACTACAGTCAGTGGAAGTGGGCCTGACACACACTGGCAGCAGGCAAGCAACTGAATTTAGACTACTGTCCAAAAATTAAATGCCTTATTTATCGAGCAGCTACTGTGCCAACAGCATCAGTGGTTGGCACTGTTAGTGGGCACACTACAGTCAGTGGAAGTGGGCCTGACACACACTGGCAGCAGGCAAGCAACTGAAATTACACTAAAGTGTAAAAATTAAATGCCTTTTTTGATGCAAAGTCCTGTGCCACACGGGATGACAGGGGTGGGCACTGGCAGTGGGCACACTACAGTCAGTGGAAGTGGGCCTGACACACACTGGCAGCAGGCAAGCAACTGAATTTAGACTACTGTCTAAAAATTAAATGCCTTATTTATCGGCAGGCTACTGTGCCACCCGGTATCAGTGGTTGGCACTGGCAGTGGGCACACTACAGTCAGTGGAAGTGGGCCTGACATACACTGGCAGCAGGCAAGCAACTGAATTTAGACTACTGTCTAAAAATTAAATGCCTTATTTATCGGCAAGCTACTGTGCCACCCGGTATCAGTGGTTGGCAATGGCAGTGGGCACACTACAGTCAGTGGAAGTGGGCCTGACACACACTGGCAGCAGGCAAGCAACTGAATTTAGACTACTGTCTAAAAATTAAATGCCTCATTTATCGGCAAGCTACTGTGCCACCCGGTATCAGTGGTTGGCACTGGTAGTGGGCACACTACAGTCAGTGGAAGTGGGCCTGACACACACTGGCAGCAGGCAAGCAACTGAAATTACACTAAAGTGTAAAAATTAAATGCCTTATTTGATCGGCAAAGTCCTGTGCCAGCCGGTATGACAGTGGTGGGCACTGGCAGTGGGCACACTACAGTCAGTGGAAGTGGGCCTGACACACACTGGCAGCAGGCAAGCAACTGAAATTAGACTAACAGTGTAAAAATTAAATGCCTTATTTGATCGCAAAGCTACTGTGCCACCCGGTATGACAGTGGTTGGCACTGGCAGTGGGCACACTACAGTCAGTGGAAGTGGGCCTGACACACACTGGCAGCAGGCAAGCAACTGAAATTAGACTAATGTGTAAAAATGAAATGCCTTATTTGATGCAAAGCTACTGTGCCAACCGGTATGACAGTGGTTGGCACTGGCAGTGGGCACACTACAGTCAGTGGAAGTGGGCCTGACACACACTGGCAGCAGGCAAGCAACTGAAATTACACTGACAGTGTAAAAATTAAATGCCTTATTTGATCGGCAAAGCTACTGTGGCACACGGCATGACAGTGGTGGGCACTGGCAGTGGGCACACTACAGTCAGTGGAAGTCGGCCTGACACACACTGGCAGCAGGCAAGCAACTGAAATTAGACTAATGTGTAAAAATTAAATGCCTTTTTTGATGCAAAGTCCTGTGCCACACGGGATGACAGGGGTGGACACTGGCAGTGGGCACACTACAGTCAGTGGAAGTCGGCCTGACACACACTGGCAGCAGGCAAGCAACTGAATTTAGACTACTGTCTAAAAATCAAATGCCTTATTTATCGGCAAGCTACTGTGCCACCCGGTATCAGTGGTTGGCACTGGCAGTGGGCACACTACAGTCTGTGGAAGTGGGCCTGACACACACTGGCAGCAGGCAAGCAACTGAATTTAGACTACTGTCTAAAAATTAAATGCCTTATTTATCGGCGAAGCTACTGTGCCAACCGGCATCAGTGGTTGGCACTGGCAGTGGGCACACTACAGTCAGTGGAAGTCGGCCTGACACACACTGGCAGCAGGCAAGCAACTGAAATTACACTAAAGTGTAAAAATTAAATGCCTTTTTTGATGCAAAGTCCTGTGCCACACGGGATGACAGGGGTGGGCACTGGCAGTGGGCACACTACAGTCAGTGGAAGTCGGCCTGACACACACTGGCAGCAGGCAAGCAACTGAATTTAGACTACTGTCTAAAAATGAAATGCCTTATTTATCGCAAGTCACTGTGCCACCCGGGATGACAGTGGTGGGCACTGGCAGTGGGCACACTACAGTCAGTGGAAGTCGGCCTGACACACACTGGCAGCAGGCAAGCAACTGAAATTACACTAAAGTGTAAAAATGAAATGCCTTTTTTTGATGCAAAGTCCTGTGCCACACAGGATGACAGGGGTGGGCACTGGCAGTGGGCACACTACAGTCAGTTGAAGTCGGCCTGACACACACTAGCAGCAGGCAAGCAACTGAAATTACACTAAAGTGTAAAAATGAAATGCCTTTTTTTGATGCAAAGTCCTGTGCCACGTGGGATGACAGGGGTGGGCACTGGCAGTGGGCACACTACAGTCAGTGGAATTGGGCCTGACACACACTGGCAGCAGGCAAGCAACTGAATTTAGACTACTGTCTAAAAATTAAATGCCTTATTTATCGGCAAGCTACTGTGCCACCCATTATCAGTGGTGGGCACTGGCAGTGGGCACACTACAGTCAGTGGAAGTGGGCCTGACACACACTGGCAGCAGGCAAGCAACTGAATTTAGACTACTGTCTAAAAATCAAATGCTTTATTTATCGGCAAGCTACTGTGCCACCCGGTATCAGTGGTTGGCACAGGCAGTGGGCACACTATAGTCTGTGGAAGTGGGCCTGACACACACTGGCAGCAGGCAAGCAACTGAATTTAGACTACTGTCTAAAAATTAAATGCCTTATTTATCGGCAAGCTACTGTGCCACCCGGTATCAGTGGTTGGCACTGGCAGTGGGCACACTACAGTCTGTGGAAGTGGGCCTGACACACACTGGCAGCAGGCAAGCAACTGAATTTAGACTACTGTCTAAAAATTAAATGCCTTATTTATCGGCAAGCTACTGTGCCACCCGGTATCAGTGGTTGGCACTTGCAGTGGGCACACTACAGTCAGTGGAAGTGGGCCTGACACACACTGGCAGCAGGCAAGCAACTGAAATTACACTAAAGTGTAAAAATTAAATGCCTTTTTTTGATGCACAGTCCTGTGCCACACGGGATGACAGGAGTGGGTACTGGCAGTGGGCACACTACAGTCAGTGGAAGTGGGCCTGACACACACTGGCAGCAGGCAAGCAACTGAAATTACACTAAAGTGTAAAAATTAAATGCCTTTTTTGATGCAAAGTCCTGTGCCACACGGGATGACAGGGGTGGGTACTGGCAGTGGGCACACTACAGTCAGTGGAAGTCGGCCTGACACACACTGGCAGCAGGCAAGCAACTGAAATTACACTAAAGTGTAAAAATGAAATGCCTTTTTTTGATGCAAAGTCCTGTGCCACACGGGATGACAGGGGTGGGCACACTACAGTCAGTGGAAGTCGGCCTGACACACACTAGCAACAGGCAAGCAACTGAAATTACACTAAAGTGTAAAAATTAAATGCCTTTTTTTGATGCAAAGTCCTGTGCCACACGGGATGACAGGGGTGGGCACTGGCAGTGGGCACACTACAGTCAGTGGAAGTCGGCCTGACACACACTGGCAGCAGGCAAGCAACTGAAATTACACTAAAGTGTAAAAATGAAATGCCTTTTTTTGATGCAAAGTCCTGTGCCAAACGGGATGACAGGGGTGGGCACTGGCAGTGGGCACACTACAGTCTGTGGGTCTGCAGCTCCTCACACACAGGCAGGCCAGGCAACTGCAATATGTATATGGAGAAAAAAAAAAAGCAGACTAATGTTGCAGCCCTAAAAAGGGCTTTTTGGGGTGCTGTCAGGACGCTGTGCTTACAGCAGAGATCAGATGAGTCTTTCAGGACTGGAGTGGACACTGAATTCAGTAGCCTAGCTATCGATTTCCCTATTAAATCAGCAGCAACTACACTCTCCCTCCTCTCACTAAGACTGCAAATTCCGAACGAATCTAAAATGGATGCTGTTCAGGAGATGGGAGGGAGGGTATGCTGCTGATTGGCTGGAATGTGTCTGCTGACTGTGAGGTACAGGGTCAAAGTTTGCTCAATGATGATGTATAGGGGGCGGACCGAACATCGCATGTGTTCGCCCGCTGCGGCGAACGCGAATAAGCTATGTTCGCCGGGAACTGTTCGCCGGCGGATAGTTCGGGCCATCTCTACTAATAAGCCTTTTTTTCCCACTAATGCAAGCCAAAAAATACTTTAGAACTTATAACTGCATTTGCACAAGGGCAAATAAGACACAGAAATATTTCCTTGTAATAAACCCTGTTTATGCCTGTTTCAAACTGCACTTGCACCCTATTAACGTAACGGTTTACTGGAATTACAGAGCTGTATAATGGCAATTTGGATCCCCAGTCAGTGCAGCAAGCTATCATAGGATTGTTCGTTCCTGTTACCCAGGCTGTAACCTCCGCTACTGAAACCTGTTTAACATAAATGTTGTGGAATGATTCCTCCCTATCCTTTCCCTACACTTTGAATAGTCTTTCCCGACACTTGTAAATGTTTTTTTAGCACAATGAAGAATGAAGAATGAAGAATTTTTCTAACACTGTCCCTATTGCCTGCTGACGTCTCTCCCTGCACTAAGTACACTGGTAAATGGCAGAATCCAAGATGGCTGAGGATATTTATAGGGCTTATTTTTTTTTCTCTGGGTTTAAATTTTCTCATTATGCTATGACAGGTGATGGTGTTTCAGGGGAGTGTCTTCAGAAGGGGTGTAACCTCTATACCCTGTCCACCCATCATGGGGGAGTGGGAGGTATATTTACCACTGTGGATACTCACCTGGGAGAGGTTATGATTAAGGACTATGTAAGGTTCGAAACATGTTAACCGTTAACGGCGGTGGGTGTGGATACATTCTGTACTGGATTTTATTCTGAAGACCGATAAAGAAAACTACCGTGAGGATTCATCGTGTGCTGGAACGTTTTCTTCTTTGCATTGTATCTATCAAGATGTGTCGTGTTCCGTGCACCTGAACGCTTATGGTGAGCTGGAAAAGCAATAATTTTTCTACATACAAGTTTCCATGTCCTTACACATGCATTAGCCATTTTAGAAATTCGGCTTCTGTGCGAATCAAATTTTTCCTGAAATTCCGATTGAATTCGATTCGCTCATCTCTAGTCATCAATATTAAAAGCCCAAAGAATCCCTTTTAGCTCTTTGTATACTTCTAAACTGTAGAAAAATTACAAAAAAGTTTTGGATGTCGTGATCAAGTGAGATCACGGCATCTAAAGGGTGAAAAACCCGGAAGTGCTTCTTACCAGCATCCTCAGAGGCCAATGAGGATGCCGATAATTGATTTTAATGCGTGGGTCTTGCTGAAGAGACCCGGGGCAATAATGCTGCAATTCTTACTATTCAGCAAGTGGCAGGCCACCATAATAATTGAGCAGTTCTGAACAATTAATAATTATAAAAAATCCATGATTGTTCAGAATTTATAAAAATAGAAATTTTTAGGCTCAAATAGACCTTTAAAATGATAAAAAAGTTAAAAAAAACAATCAATATATAAAAAATTAAAAAATATAAAAGTTTAAATCACCCCTTTTCCATAGAATAACAATAAATAAATACATAAATAAATAACAAAAAATATAAACATCCTAAGTATCACCGTGACCGAAAACATTTGTACTATTGAAATCTAAAAATATTTTTCCAATACAGCGAATGGCGTAACTGAAAAAAGGGTCAAAAAGTCACACACACTACAAAATGGTAGTATCAGTAAAAACTATAGATTGTCCCACAAAAAATTGAGTCCCCACACAGCTCATTAGATATAACTATAAAAAAAAGTTATGAGGGTCAGAATATGGTGATGTAAAAAAAAATTTTTTCTATAATTTTAAATTTATTTTTACACTATTAAGAAATAAAAACCCAAACATACGTGGTACCGTTGTAATCGTACTGATCCAGAGAATGAAGGGCACAGGTCAGTTTTGCAACAAATGGAACACTGTGGGAACAAAACCTGTAAAACGGGGGAGGAATTTTTTTTTTTTCTATTCCACCCCATTTGTTCCCCCCCCCCCTTCCCACTACATTGTATGCCATATTAAATGGTGCCAGGTGCCATTAGAAAGTAAAACTTGTCCCGCAAAAAGTAAGCCCTCATACAGCTATGTGAACAGAAAAATAAAAAAAAGTTATGCTCAAGGAAAAAAGGAAGAAAAATGAAAACGCAAAAACAAAAAAAACTCCTAAGGGTTAATTTAAAGAAATAATAGAAAATATTTTGGGCTGTATGGAATTATACAGGAGTTAGAAGTGTGGTTAGCCAATAAACTAGGCAGTTTTTGTTTTTCCTTATTCCCCCCAAAAATGGTAGATCTAACACAACAGAACTCAAATACATAAAGTAGGTAAGAATTCAAATTTGCTACCAAAATCCTCCAATTCTCTAGGTAAATGAAAACTATTAATCTCGGGCTAATATTTAACCCCTTAAGGACCCAGCCATTTTTCACCTTAAGGACCCATTTGAAGCACCCCTGATGCACCCCTAGAGTAGAAACTCCAATTTGGAAACTACTTGATAAGGTGGCAGTTTTATTGCTACTATTTTAGGGTACATATGATTTTTGGTTGCTCTGTATTACACTTTTTGTGAGGCAAGGTAACAAAAAATAGCTGTTTTGGCATCGTTTTAATTTTTTTTATTTACAATGTTCATCTGACAGGTTAGATCATGTGGTATTTTTATAGAGCAGGTTGTTGTGGACACGACAATACCAAATATGTGTACTTTTTTTGGTTGTTTCAGTTTTACAAAAAATCATGTTTTAGTGTCTCCACATTCTGAGAGCCATAGTTTTTATATTTTTTGAGCGACTGTCTTAGTTAGGGTCTCATTTTTTGGAAAATGAGATGACGGTTTGATTGGCATGATTTTGGGGTCCCTATGACTTTTTGATCGGTTGGTATCACACTTTTTGTGATGTAAGGCGACAAAAAAAATGGCTTTGTTAACACCATTTTTTTTTACGGTGTTCACCTGAGGGGTTTAGTCATGTGGTATTTTTATAGAGCAGGTCGTTACGGACGTGGAAATACCCAATATGTATACTTTTTTTATTTATTTAGGTTTTACATATTAATATCATTTTTGAAACAAAAAAAAGATCATGTTTTAGTGTCTCCATAGTCTGAGAGCCATAGTTTTTATATTTTTTGCGCGATTGTCTTAGTTAGGGTCCTCATTTTTTGTGGAATGAGATGACGGTTTGATTGGTATGATTTTGGGGTGCGTATGACTTTTTGATTGGTATTAAACTTTTTGTGATGTAAGGTGACAAAAAATGGCTTTTTGGACGCCTTATTTTTTACGGTATTCATCTGAGAGGTTACGGTCATGTGATATTTTTATACAGCAGGTCGTTACGGATGTGGAACTACTTAATATGTCTACTTTATATAAATTTAGTTAAGTTTTACACAATAATATCAGTTTTGAATCAAAAAAAAATCAAGTTTTAAGCTGGGTTCACACCTGAGCGTTTTTTGAGACGCGCGTTTTCCACGTGTTTTTGTCGCACGTTTTAGTGCGCGTTTTTGGAAATAGTAAACGCGCGTGTGATTGACTGCAGTGTTGTCCAATGACCAAATATCCCTGTCTATATGAAGTATGGCCAATCAGAGTGCATTGCTGGTGTGGGGTTTGGCCTTTCCAGCATGTTGCAAATTCATAAACGCGTGTTCGAACGCGCATTTTCAGTGTCAAAAACGCGCAAAATACAGGCGTTGCGCGTTCCAATTGAAGTCTATGGGCTAAACGCACGACAAACGCCCCAAAAAAAGCTCAAGTACTTGTTTATGCGTCGGGCGTTTTTCAGCACGTTCGAACGCGCTGTAAAACGCGAAAAAGTGAACCAGTCGCATAGGGAAGCATTGGTGTAAAAAGCGCAAGTGTGAACTGAGGGTTAGTGTCTCCATAGTCTGAAAGCCATAGTTTTTTCAGTTTTTAGACGATTGTCTCAGGTTGGGTATCATTTTTGCGGGATGAGATGACGGTTAGATTTTCACTATTTTGGGGTGCATATGACTTTTTGTGAAGTAAGGTGACAAAAAATGGCTTTTTTTTACATTGTTTTTATTTTTTACGGTGTTTACCTGAGAGGTTAGGTCAAGTGATATTTTTATACAGCAGATTCTTACGGACGAGTCAATACCTAATATGTATACTTTCTTTTTATTTATTTATGTTTTATACAATAACATCACTTTTGAAACAAAAATAATCATATTTTAGTGTCTCCATAGTCTGAGTGCCATAGTTTTTATATTTTTGGGCGATTGTCTTAGTTAGGGTCTCATTTTTTGTGGAATGAGATGACGGTTTTTATTGATATGATTTTGGGATGCGTACGACTTTTTGATTGCTTGGTATTACACTTTTTGTGATGTAAGGTGACAAAAATGGCATTTTTTACACCTTTTTTTTTTTTACGGTGTTCACCTGAGAGGTTGGTTCATGTGATATTTTCATAAAGCAGGTTCTTACGAACGCGGCAATACCTAATATGTCTACTTTCCTTTTATTTATTTACGTTTTACACAAATAACATCACTTGAAACAAAAAAAATCGTATTTTAGTGTCTCCATAGTCTGAGAGCCATAGTTTTTTCTATTTTTCGGGCGATTGTCTAGATTGGTACTATTTTAGGGGGCATACGCCTTTTTGATTGCTTGGTATTGCACTTTTGGTGATTTAAGGTGACAAAAAAATGTTATTTTTAGCACAGATTATATTTTTTATATTTTTTGACGGTGTTTCCCTGAGGGGTTAGGTCATGTGATATTTTTATAGAGTCGGTCGATATGGACGCAGCAATACCTAATATGTCTACTTTTTTTTTTCCTATTTTTTACAATTTTTTTTTTACTTTATTTTGGGAAATGGGCGCTTGTTTGTTTTTTTATTACTTGAAACTAATTTTTTTTTGTAAAACTTTATTTTTTTTACTTCTTTTTTCACTTTATGTTTTGTCCCACTATGGGACTTCAAGATTTCAGGGTCTGATCCCCGTTTTAATACAGCACAATTATCTGTATTGTGCTGTATTGAACTGTCAGTGTCTTAGACTGGATTCACACGTCCATTTAACATGGACGTGAACTTTCCTTGTTAACCTGGGCTGGATTCCTGCTTAGAGCAGGAGCGCACGGCGCCATTGGTTGCTATGAGGCTGTGCGCTTCCTGCCGCCCCTGCAGTACAGTAATACACTAGTATGATTTATACCAGTGTATTACTGTACTGCAGGGGCGGCATCCCTAATTTACTTTGCATTCTGTATTAAGAATGCTATTATTTTCCCTTAGAACGAAAATAATAAAATCTACACTACAACTAACCCAAATCCGAACTTCATTGAAGAAGTTCGGGTCTGGGTACCACATTCAGTTTTTTCTCACGCCTGTGCAAAACGCACTCGCGCAGAAAAAAATGAACCACACAACGCAATCGCAGTCAAAACTGACTGAAATTGCGTGCGCACTCGCACGATTTCCCCGCTACGCACCCGTATCCTATCCAGACCCATTCCGCAACGCCCGTGTGAAAGGGCCTTAGGGTCCATTCACACGTCAATTCAATTTTGCGGAACGGGTGCGAACCCATTCATTTTCAATGGGGCCGGAATGGATGTGGACAGCCATCTGCATTTCTGGATCAGCACTTCCGCACATGTCCTATTCTTGTCCGCAATAGTGTACAAGAATAGGCATTTTCTATTATAGCGCAGGCCATGTGCACATGGCCGGTGTCCGTGTTTTGCAGATCCGCAAAACACTTATGGACGTGTGAATGGAGCCTTACTGATTAGTGGTTTCAGGAATCTGCCAGCGCCGGAAACTATACAGTGGACAGAAGGATCAGTATACTGTGCATGTGTAGCTTCCAGCACTGGTGTACTGCAGATCAGCTACTACTTGTGGACGGAATCTTATGCTTCCAACTCCATCCACTGTGTAGTTTCTGGCAGCTGACCTATCTTTAGGAAAGGCCATCAATATCTAAGTTCCAGAAAACGCCTTTAATATAATTCCAATATTTTTTTTTTTAAAGAAAATACCGCAAACAACATGAACTGCAACAGAAAAGGTGGTCCCATATTGCATCTGAGAAGATTTTGCCACTGGAGACAAATGAGACTTCTCATGTCAGCTTGAAGGTAATAATTATATTCAAACATGCAAGCATTATTATATAACTTTGTCATTCAACAAACTTTGCATGAGTCATTAGTACAAGCATGAGGAGACCACAGAGTGGCCCAGTGACAGAGTGGGGAGGTGGGGGGCAATACAAGTACCAGCTGAAGATGGTGGGTGGCAGTAGGAGCACCTGGCAGCAGGTGTGTGGCATCATGTGGGTTGTAGCATCAGAATAGTAGCTGAAGCAGGTAGCCAGAAGTAACAGGTCTATTTTGGCAAAATGTAGGTGTGGCACCATGGATGATCTAGTCTGATGCATCAGGCACTGGTGTGTGGAAATCCTGGCTTATCCACACCTGAATTATCTTCACAAAGGTCAGTTTCTCCACATTTTGAGATAACTATGGCCCCCGCCACACTAAACACCCGCTCTGATGCCACACTGCTGGCCGGGCAGGAAAGCTTCTCCACGCTAACTCAGCCAGTTGCGGCCACAAATAGAGTTTGGCTGGCAAGTAGTCCAGGGGATCTTCGATGTGGGGTGGCAGGGTGCAGTCCAAGTATGCCACCTGCTGGTTCAGGTTCTGCTCTATGTCTATCTGCTGCTGCTGCTGGTGAGTAGTTTCTTCAGTAGGCGGGTGAGGAAAACTGCTTATCAGTGACACTAGACTTAAGTTGCTGCTGATGGAGCTGGTACTGCTCCTGCCCCCCACCTTGTAGAACAATGTAAATTCACAGCAGAACGGCTAATAGGACGTATGTATATTTCCTATTAATATATCTCGTGAATAGCTGTATGGGAATGTAACTTCATCCAAGAATGGCAAATAAGATGTACTTTTTTTCCTTTTAATACACCCCAAAAAAACTGTAGAACAATGTAAATTCACCACAGAACGTCTAATAAGACGTATGTATATTTCCTATTAATACACCACGTAAATGGCTGTAAAACACAGCACTTGCACCCCAATAACAAGCAAGGTTTGCTGGAATTACTGAGCTATCATATAATGCAAACCTAAAAGCAGCAGTATGACACTGGAAAATGGCTGAATCCAAGATGGCTGAGGTTATTTTTAGGGCTGTGACATCACAGGGGCTGGCTGCTGATTGGCTGCATGCATGGCATTGTGGGTGATCCCTCGTTCCCAGAGTTCTTTGCTCCATGTCCTAACATATGCAGCAGCCATTTTAGGGAAAAAGATGATTTATTGCCACGAAGCGTGCGGAAATTCGAATTCGGTGTGAATCAAATTTTTCCTGAAATTCGGTTCGAATTCCACTAAGTTAGCTTCAATTTGCTCATCTCTAGCTGTGAGCTCACTGAAATATCAGATTACATGCTGCAGATAGAAGGCAGTAGAGAAGGGGGGGAGGAGGAGTGGGCTGCAGCGAGAGAGAAGAGACAAAATACAGCTCATGTAACTCCTTCAGGATCCTGTCATTGTTCACCTTAACCCCTTCCCACATTATCAGGCACATATAGGTGAGGGAATGCGGTCTCTTGCCGCATCCTCACATGCATATACGTGATGTGATCGGATGGGTGCAGGAGCTGCGCCTGCCTGATAAGCAGCATCGGGCCCGGCTGTTATTGATAGCCAGGCCCGTGCTGTTTACGCCGGCATTGCTGTATATGGTGATGCAGGTAGAGTAACCCTTTATATGCCATGGTCAGCGCTTTACAGAGGGATGGTGCTCCCTCTGACTCGATGAGCCCCCCGTGCTGCAATGACAGGGGGGTGATGGTTGTAATGGCAGCCCCAATGATTTACACAGGAATTGGAGCTTGCCAGCGATAGAAACCCACGAAATCCATCCCCCAGGCTGGGTCTCCTAGGCAACTGTCAGGGTCTTACATTGTAAGACACTAAGGCCCCTTTCACACGGGCGAGTTTTCTGTGCGGGTGCAATGCGTGACGTGCACACATTGCACCCGCACTGAATCCTAACCCATTCATTTCAATGGGGCTGTGTACATGAGCGATGATTTTCACACATCACGGACCGTGGTATGGAAGGGTTAACAGGGAGCTCCCTCCCTCCCTCTACCATCGGGGGGCTGCTGTGCCTTTGCAGCCCCCCAACAGTATGGGATCACAGAGGGAGGGAGCTCCCTCCCTCCCCATCACCCCTTGCTCAGTTATGGCAGCGGGTGATGGTTGCCATGGAGACAGGACGCTTTCAGAAGTGTCCTGCTCTCCATGGTGCTGAAAGTCTGAATAGACCTGCTAAAGGTCTATTCAGACTTTCTAAAGTACAAAATACAGTACAGTGCACTATATAGTGTACTGTACTGTATTATACAGACACCAGATCCACTGGATCTTTCAGAACCAAGTGGGTCTGGGTCAAAAAAATGTAAAAAGTGAAAAAAAGTAAAAATGAAAAAACACATATCACTGAATAAAAAAAAAAATAAATACACTACACATATTAGGTATCGCCGCGTCCGTAAAAACCTGCTCTATAAAAATATCACATGACTGAACTCCTCAGGTGAACGCCATAAAATAAAAAGTGTAATACAAAGCGATCAAAAAGGCGTTTGCCTCCCAAAATAGTACCAATCAAACCGCCATCTCATCCCACAAAAACGAGCCCCTACCTAAAACAATTGGCCAAAAAATAAAAAACTATGCCTCTCAGACTAAAACATGATTTTTTTGTTTCAAAAATGCTTTTAGTGTTAAATGTAAAAAAAAAAAAAAAGTAGACATATTGGGTATCTCCACGTCCGTAAGAATCTGCTCTATAAAAATATCACATGACCTAACCCCTCAAGTAAACACTGTAAAAAAAAATTATTAAAACTTTGTCAAAAAGCCATTTTTTGCCACCTTACAGCACAAAAAGTGTAATAGCAAGCGATCAAAAAGTCATATGACCCCCAAATAGTGCCAATCTAACCGTCACCTAATCCACGCAAAAATGATACCCAACCTGAGACAATTGCCTAAAAACTGAAAAATATATGGCTCTCAGACTATGGAGATACTAAAACATGTTTTTTTCATTCAAAAAGGATATTATTGTGTAAAACCAAAATAAATAAAAAAAGGTATGCATATTATGTATCGCCGCGTCCGTAAGGACCTGCTCTATAAAAATATAACATGACCTAACCCCTCAGATGAACGCCGTAAACATAAAAAATAAAAACGTTGTCAAACAAGCCATTTTTTTTGTCACCTTACATCACAAAAAGTGTAACAGTAAGCGATCAAAAAGTCATATGCACCCCAAGATAGTACCATTCGAACTGCCATCTCATCCCGCAAAAAATGAGCCCCTACATAGGACAATCGCCCCAAAAAAAAAATATATGGCTCTCAAACTATGGAGACACTAAAACATGATTTTTTTTTTGTTTTAAAAAATGATATTATTGTGTAAAACTTATATAAATAAATAAAAAGTATACATATTATGTATCGCCGCGTCCGTCACAACCTGATATATAAAAACACCACATGACCTAACCCCTCAGCTGAACACAGCAAAAAAATTAATAAAAAATACGGTGTCAAAAGCCATTTTTGTCACCTTACATCACAAAAAGTGTAATAGCAAGCGACCAAAATGTCATATGCACCCCAAGATAGTGCCAATAAAACCGCCATCTCATCCCGCAAAAAATGAGCCCCTACATAAGACAGTCGCCCAAAAAAATAAAATAAAACTATGGCTTTCAGAATGTGGAGACACTAAAAAAAAATTATTTTCAAAAATGCTTTATTATGTAAAACTGAAACAAAAAACCCCAAAAAGTAGTCATATTTGGTATTGTCGCGTCCGTAACAACCTTCTATATAGAAATAGCACACAATCTAACCTGTCAGTTCAACTATGTAAATAACAGTCCCAAAACAGCTATTTTTTTGCAAATATTCCATTTTAATCCATTTTTACAGTAACAAAGCAAGGGTTAAGAGCCAAACAAAACTCAATATTTATTGCCCTGATTCTCTTGTTTGCACAAACACCCCATATGTGGTCGTAAACTACTGTATGGCCAAACGGCAGGGCACAGAAGGAAGGAAACGCCATATGGTTTTTGGGGGGCAGATTTTGCTGGACTGGTTTTTTGACACTATATCCCATTTGAAGCCCCCCTGATGCACCCCTACAGTAGAAACTCCAAAAAAGTGACCCCATTTTGGAAACTACGGGATAAGGTGTCAGTTTTGTTGGTACTATTCTAGGGTAAACATGATTTTTGGTTGCTCTATATTACACTTTTTTGAGACAAGGTAACAAAAATAGAAATTCGAAATTTCATCTCCATTTGCCAATAACTCTTGTGGAACACCTAAAGGGTTAACAAAGTTTGTAAAACTGGTTTTGAATACCTTGAGGGGTGTAGTTTCTTAGATGGAGTCACTTTTATGGAGTTTCTACTCTAGGGGTGCATCGGGGGGCTTCAAATGGGACATGGTGTCAAAAATCCAGTCCAGCAAAATCTGTGTTCCAAAAACCATATGGCGCTCCTTTCCTTCTGCGCCCTGCAGTTTGGCCAAACAGCAGTTTACGACCACATATAGGGTGTTTCTGATAACTACAGAATCGGGGCAATAAAAATTGAGTTTTGTTTGGCTGTTAACCCTTGCTTTGTTACTGGAAAAAATGGATTCAAACGGAAATTCTGAAATTTTATCTCCATTTGCCATTAACTCTTGTGGAAAACCTAAAGGGTTAATGACGTTTGTAAAATCAGTTTTGAATACCTTGAGGGGTGTAGTTTCTAGAATGTGGTAATTTTTGGGTGGTTTCTATTATGTAAGCCTCACAAAGTGACTTCAGGCCTGAACTGGTCCCTAAAAAGTGGGTTTTTGAAAATTTCTGAAAAATTTCAAGATTTGCTTCTAAACTTCTAAGCCTTGTAACGTCCCCAAAAAATAAAATGGCATTCCCAAAATGATTGATACATGAAGTAGACATATGGGGAATGTAAATCAATAACTTTTTTTGGCAGTATTACTATGTATTATAGAAGTAGAGTAATTGAAACTTGGAAAATTGCAAATTTTTCAAAATTTTTGGTAAATTTGGTATTTTTTATAAATAAAAATGAAATTTTTCGACTTCATTTTACCACTGTCATGAAGTACAATATGTGACGAAAAAACAATCTCAGAATGGCCTGGATAAGAAAAAGCGTTTTAAAGTTATCACCACAGAAAGTGACAATGGTCAGATTTTGAAAAAATGGCCTGGTCCTTAAGGTGAAATAGGGCCGTGTCCTTAAGGGGTTAAAAAAAAGAAAAAACAGACATATTGGGTTTCACCGCGTCCATAACAACCTGCTCTATAAAAATATCACATGATAAAAACTGTGCTAAAACAACCAATGTTTTGGTCATTTTGCCCCATAAAGTATAATTCTGAGTGATCAAAAAATCATATGTACCCAAAAATGGTACCTATAAAAAATTCAACTCTTACCACAAAAATTGTGAGGCTGTACACTAAGCGATCAGCAGAAAAATAAAAAAAATAGATAGCTTTTAGAAAATGGTGACAAAAAACATGATTTTATTGTGCAAAACTGAAATAAAAAAATAGACATAATAGGTATTGCTGCATCCATAATGTCCTGCTCTATAAAAATCTAACATTATCTATACCCTCAGGTGAATGCTGTTTAAAAAAAACAAAAAACGGTGCCAAAATAGTCATTTTTTTGGTCACCTTGTCATATTGAATGATCAAAAAACTATATGTACCCAAAAATGGTACCAATAAAAATATTAGCTCTTCTTGCAAAAAAAGAACTCCTACATAAGACAATCGGCAGAAAATTGAGAGAAATGTAGCTTTCAGAAAACGAGGACACACTATACAATACAATACACATGTTTGGTCCGTAACAACCCGCTTTCTAAAAACAACACCATTATCTATCCTGTCAGGAGAACTACGTAAAAAAAGAAAAGAAAAACTGTGCCACAACAGCCATTTTTTGGTTACCTCACAAAAAGCATAATATCGAACGATCAAAAATCATATGTACTCCAAAATATTACCAAAAAAACTCTCACCACATCCTGTAGTTTACAAAATGGGTCCCTTCATGGAAATTTCTACTGTAGGGGTGCTTGAGGAGTCTTCAAATGCGACATGGCACCTTAAAATTATTTCTCCAATATCCATATGGAGCTTATTTTCTTCTGTGCCCATACAGCTGTTTATAACTATATATGGGGTGTTTTTGTAAACTGCAGAATCAGGGTAATAAATATTGAGTTTTGTTTGGCTGTTAACCTTTGATGTGTTACATAAAAAAATGGATAAAAATGTAAAATTTGTAAAAAAAAAATATGACAATTTGGCATTTGGAATAAAAAATTGTAAATTTTTCAAAATTGTCCATAAAGGTAAAACATTTTGACTCAAATTTACCACTAACATGAAGTACAATATCGAGAAAACAATCTCAAAATGGCTTGGATAAGTAAAAGCGTTATTACCACATAAAGTGAAATGTCAGATTTGCAAAATGTGGCTTATGGTGAAAACTGTCTTGGTCTTGAAGGTTTAAGGACCAAGCTATTTTTTTGGAACTTTGATATGTAGTAATAGCTTTGGAGCAATTTTACTTATCCTAGCCATTCTGACATTTTCAAGCCAAGCCATTCTGACATTTCCCATATGTCCACTTTTTGTTGGCCTAAGGCCTCTTTCACACGGGCGTCATGTTTGACGCCCGGATAAGAGGCGGGTGCGTTGCAGGAATATGCACGTTTTTCCCGCGCGGGTGCAAATGTTTGTAATGCGTTTTGCACGCTCGTGAGAAAAATCGCCATGTTTGGTACCCAGACCCGAAGCCGGACTTCATCACTGAAGTCCGGTTTCGGGTCTTCTGGAGAATTGATTATTTTCCCTTATAACATGGTTATAAGGGGAAATAATAGCATTCTTAATAAAGAATGCATAGTAAAATGAAGTGGAAGGGGTTAAAAATAATAAAAGTTAACTTACCTTAGCCACTTGATCGCGTAGTTGCGACCTGTCCTCTCTTTCCCTGCATCAGCTAAGAACTAAAGGACCTGTGATGACGTCACATCACATGGTCCAATCACATGGTCCATCTTACCATGGTGATGGACCATGTGATGTGACGTCATCAGAGGTCCTTTAGTTCTTAGCTGATGCAGGGAAAGAGAGGACAGATCGCAACTACGTGATCAAGTGGCTAAGGTAAGTTAACTTTTATTATTTTTAACCCCTTCCACTTCATTTTACTATGTATTTTTTATTAAGAATGCCATTGTTTCCCCTTATAACCATGTTATAAGAGAAAATAATAGAGATCAGGTCCCGTTGCTAAGCAACTATGCGGGAAAATCGCAACGCATCCGCACTTGCTTGCGGATGCATACGATTTTCCCGCAGCCCCATTCACTTCTATGGGGCCTGGGTTGCGTGAAAAACGCACAATATAGAGCATGCTGCGATTTTCACGCATGCAGAAGTGTTGCGTGAAAATCACCGCTCATGTGCACAGCCCCATAGAAATGAATGGGTCCGGATTCAGTGTGGGTGCAATGCGTCCTCCTCACGTATTGCACCCGCGCGAAAAACTCGCCCGTGTGAAAGGGGCCTAAGGGTTTATTCACATGTCTGTAGGTGTTTTGTGGTCAGCAAATTGCACGGACACCGTTTATTTTCAATGGGGCCGGAACGGATGCAAAAAGCACACTGTGTGCTGTCCGCATCCGCATTTCCAGATCCGCACTACCGAATCCGCACTTCCATTCCCCCAAAAAATAGAACATGTCCTATTCTTGTCCGCAACTGCATTTCGAGGACTGCACATCACCGGCACTATAATAGAAAATGCCTTTTCTTGTCCGCAGTTGCGGACAAGAATAGGACATGTCCTATATTTTTTGGGAGAACGGAAGTGCGGATTCGGAAGTGCAGATCTGTAAATGCGGATGCGGACAGCACCTAGTGTGCTTTTCGCATCCGTTCCGGCCCATTGAAAATGAACGGGTCCGCACCCGTTCCGCAAAATTGCGGAACGGATCATGACCCAAGTTGCGGAAGTGTGAATGGACCCTAGCACTCATGTAATTTTTTGAGGGTTGTAGTGAGTGGTTTGAACACACTGGCGTTTCATAGAATTTAGAAACATGTAGCTGTGAAAATGAAAAAAGATAGATTTTCAACTAAAATGTTTAAGGGATAATAATAAAAAAGCACCCCACAATTTGTTACCCATTTTCTCATGAATACTGCAACACCCCATATATGGTCATAAATTGTTGAATTGGCACATGGCAGTAGTCAGAAGGGAAGGAGCACCATATGGTTTTTGGAGTGCAGATTTTGCTGGAATGGTTTTCAACAGCCATGTCTCATTTAAAGAGACACTGAGGTACCCCTACAGTGGCAATCCCCCAAAGTGACACCATTTTGGAAACTACACCCCCACCCCCCCAAGGAACTTTTACAGGGGTGTAGTGAGAACCTTGGCCGAACAGGCATTTCATAGAATTTAAAAAAACCTTGGCTGTGCAAATGGGAAAATGACATTTTTTTTACAAGAAAGGCCCACGTTTTTAATTTTTATAATTGGTAACAGGAGAAAATCTCCCCATAATTTTTTACTCATTGTCTCCTGAATATAACACAACCCCATATGTGGTCGTAAAGTGCTGTATGGGCACATCGCAGGGCTCAGAAAGGAAGGGGCACCATTTGCATTTGAGGCTTAGTTTGGCAATTTATACAACATTGACCGACAACTGCAGAGGCTCCGAGGTTAAATAAAAAAAAAGAAACCCCCAAGAAATTACCCTATTTTAGAGACCACATCCTTCACAGTATTTACCAGTGGGTGTAGTGAGCATATTGACCCAAAAGGTGTTTTGTAGAATGAATTCACAGCACATGGTGCAAAGTGAACAATTGAATTTTTTCCACAGATATGAGATTTCAGTGCCCAATATGTTGTGCCTAGTCTGTGTCAGTGTGAAAATCAAGCCCACTTATTATTTTGTCGTGCTTCCTGGTTTTATAAACACCTTACATGTGGCCCTAATATTTTGTCTGGACATACAACAAGGCTTAAGAGTAAATGTGCACCATGCATAATTGAGACCTAATGTGATGATTTATGCATCTTGTGCTGACAACTGTAGAGGCTCTGGGGTAAAATATTAAATGGAACCCACGAGTAGTGACCCTATATCAGAAACTACGCCCCCAAGGTATTTATTCAGGGGTGGAGTGAGCATTTTGACTTTACAGGTGTTTTGCAAAAATTAATGAGCATGGGACTGTTCAAAATGAAAACATTGCAAGTTTTCTACAGATATGGCATATCAGTGCCCAATATGCCGTGCCCACTGTGTGCCATCTGAGACAAACCATACCCTTTAAATTGTGAGGTGGGTTCCACTAGGTACGGAAATGCCATAAGGCTGGGAACACACCTAGGTGTTTCTCAATCGCGCGTATGACGCGCGTTTTACGCGCGTTTTTGGATGCGCGTTTTTGTAACTAAGAAACTCGCGTCATACGTGCGATTCAATGATTCTCCCCTATGGCATCATTGTCCATAGGCGCGTTAAAACGCCCCAAAGAAGCTCATGTACTTGTTTGGGCGTGGGGCGTTTTACAGCGCGTTCAAACGCGCTGTACAACGCCCAAATGTGAACCATGCCCATAGGGAAGCATGGCTTTTCACATGTTGTGCGTTTTACAGCGCGTTTGAACGCGCTGTAAAACGCTTAGGTGTGTACCTAGGGTAAAGGTGGAGGTAAACTGCTGTTTGGGTACGCTGCAGGGTTCAGGAAAGACTGCCATTTGGCATTGGCTGTGCAGATTTTGATGGATTAGGTTATGGACGCCATGTTGCTATTGAATATCCTCTGGGGACCAACTGTGTGATCACTTTTTATTTAGCTTCAGTAAAGAAATGGCAGCATCTCTGCGATTGCTTTTTGTGTCTTGTTATTGCGACATACACTGTGCATGAAAAATGACACATTATCTTTATTCTGCTGGTCAGTATGGTTACAGAGATTACAATTTCATACAGTTTATTTTTTTTTACATTCTACCACTTTTACGCAATACATTTTTGTAAAGAAAAAGCATGTTTTTGCATCGCCATTTTCTGAAGCCATTTTTTATTTTTCCGGCAATAGTCTTGTTTAAAGGCTTGTTTTTTTGTGGGATGAGGTGACAATTTTGGGGTAATAATTATTTTCGATCACTTAATATTACACATTTTGTGAGGAAAGGTGACCAAGAAATAGCTGTTCTGGCACTGTTTTTATTTTACTGTGTTTATTTGATGGGGTAGATCATGTGATATTTTTATAAAGCAGGTCGTTACAGATGCAGAGATACTATCTCTATGTTTTTTATTTTAATTTCTTACACAGTAAAAGCATTTTATGCTTCAAATTCTAGTTTTTGTGTTGCCATTTTCTGAAAGACATTTTTTTTTATTTTTGAGGTGATTTCTTATGTGTGAGCTCGTTTTTTACAGGATGAGGTGACGTTTTTATTGGTACCATTTTGGGGTACATACAACTTTTTGATGTTTTGTATTACTTTTTTTGTGAGGCAATGTGACCAGAAAATTTCTGTTTTGGCACATTTTTATTTATTATTTTACGGCATTCACCCGACAGGGTGAATCGTGTGATATTTTGATAGTCGGTCGTTATGGATGTGGTGATACTTAATATGTCTATTTTTCTATTTTTTACAATTTTAAATGTCTTGATTATAGGAAAGGGTCATTTTTTTAAAACAGATATTTCTTATCGATTTTTTTCAAACAACTGTAAAATCATTCAGTAGAAAAAAGGTCATCAATATCAACATCCTAAAATAATGACACAACATAGTCACAAATGTGCCATCCATTCTGGACAGACATATGAATTGAACATAAGTTTCCTACTAAACCTACCCCCCTACTTCCCCTTCCCTCCTTTGAGACAGAACTATTAGACGTTTCAGTAGAAGATTGACTGTATTAATAAAAAAAAAACATAAAGTAAAACATGAAGGATAGGACCCATCCAGGACTGCATCACCATTCTAACACCAACCTACAGTAGAGGACAGTTCAATCCCAGCGTGACAAAGACTAACAATGATCTATATATGCCTCCCGATACTCATCATCCCAAAAACCTTCTAGTTAGGGTTAGCCAGGGGCTGCACACCCAAGACTTGTTAATCCAGGGACCCCAATTGCTTCAAACTTAGATAAGCTTCGGTTTCAAATATACTCCCCTTTCCAGCCTTATGACTAAATTAAATCATGAAATATATTTAGCGACAACAGGGGAGAGTGGTTGGATCCATCTCGCAGCCAAGGTTTTTCTTGCTTGATATAGCGTTCTGTTAATTCCCACAATAGTGGGAGTATATAATTGATCAGCATCAAAAATACCCAACAAGCATATTTTGGGGTTGGGCATAAAGTTGGCAGTATATATCTTATTGATGAAAGCCATTATATCTTTCTAGTAGTTTGTCAGCATAGGACATTCCCATAGCATATGCTTTAGATCCGCCTCTAGTGCACCACAATTCAGACAGCTAGAGTCCCCCCTGATTCAGATATTAACAAGAAACTGTGGGGTTTTAGACACGCTATGTAGAAGGAACGGCTGTAATAGCCTGGCCGCTTCACTCAGATACAGATTTGGGGTCACAACCAAAGTCTCCTTCCACTGGGAATCAGAAATGGTCCTCAGGTCAGTTTCCCATCTATTCAGTACAGTAAGAGGAAAGACTTTCATGAACTCTCCATGAAGAGCTTAATAAACCCTGGAGATAGCTCCCTTTACTGATCCAGATGCTACAACCCAATCCAACAGTTGGTTTGAGGAGAGCAGTATTGTCTTGGATTGTACATCTATGTACATGTCTTAACCGTAGATATTTGTAAACTTGACTGGAAGGTAGAGAACTAATTTTGTATCTTTTGAAATTGCTTTAAGGTACTACTTAAATACAGCTGATCAATACAACATATTCCCTAATGTTCCCATGGGGAAAAACCCTCCAACCTGAAGAGCTCAGGCAAAGCAGGGTTCCTACATATAGGCATTACATTTGTGAGACCCAAGATGCCCATTAGACTCTTAGCCCTTGCCCATAACTGTCTCATAAGACTTACTGTTGGGAGAGGATCCGCCCCTTGATCCGCCCCACCCCCAAGGCTTTATTTACTTGAAACTTTTTTTTTTCATTATGTAAAACACTTTATTATCACCTGAGGGCTGGATCTCATAGGCTCCTGTAGCTGGCAGGCTCTGATGGCTGTGCAAGGCATTGGGCTGCCATTTAAGCGAGCAGGTCCCTGTCTCCGCAGTGCGGGGACCCGATGGGGACAAAAAGGGCGCACATACCCTGTAAATGCCTCAGTCAGTGCTGCCCGTGGCATACAAGAGGTTAATACACAGGCATTGGTGCATTCACCAGGGTCTCAACTGTCAGTAATAGCCAGGTCCCTGCCACTGATCAAGCGGGCATAGCTCCAACACCTGCCAATGAGAGCACCGTACATGTATGGTGCAGGTCGCCCACTTGTTAAAGAGACAGAGGCCCTGATGGTGCCCATAGAAAAAATGTCCCTAGAGGGAGAAATGTCTCTAATAAGATATATTACAAAGCTTTTTAAATTCATATGTACTATTAATTTATGCAAAGTCTTTTTAAAATGATTCTCTCATAAACAAGGAGACTCATCTCCCACTGAAATATGCAAGATATTGCAAGAAGGGGCAGCTCTTCATGAGAGAGTCACTTTAATGTTTATTTTCACAAGTATGGAAGACAAGTGTAATTTAATGGCTTATTTGCATACCTTCTTTCCAGAATTCATGTATGGCCTAAAGACTACTCACGCCGATTACCCCGGATTACCAGCCCGGAGATGTCACAGCCCTATAAATACGGCGGCCATCTTAGACGCTGCCATTCATGCATTGTTCAGGGACAGACGTATATGCAGGCGCTAGGGAGATTTCAGTGAAAGAAAAACTCATTGCTTAACCGAAAAAACAAAAGAAAAAAGTGATTTACAAGTGCAGGGAAAGGACAGTGAGAGGAGGAATCATTTCACAGTCAGGGAGACACGTGTGCAGATGCTAGTGGGGAGACTAATCTGAATTTCATCATTGTGCAAACCAGCGATTTACAAGTGCAGGGAAAGAACAGTGAGAGGAGGAATTATTTCACAGTCAGTGATAGACGTGTGCAGATGCTAGTAGGGAAAATTATAGTAAATTCCTCATTGTGAAAACTAGCGATTTGCAAGTGCGGTGAAACATTACATGGGGATCCAGATAGTCTCATAATACCAGTCTCTGTCATTCCAGCAATTAGTTATTGGGGTGCAAGTGCTCTGTTGAAAAGCCTTTAGTGGCTTTTATATATGTGAAAAAAGATAAATATATATGCCGGTCACTTTTGCTGTTAACTGCGCTGATATCAGTTAGTGGCCTATTTTAATACAATATAAGAAATATATACGCAGGTCGCTTTTTCGTTATTCACGCTTAAATCCTTTGCAGTAATTTCTGGTGAAAGCGTATATTGGCCTTGTTTCACTAAAAAAAGCTGTGCTGCAGTAATTTCTGTTGAAAGCACATAGTGGCCTTGTTTCAGTAAAAAAAAGCGTAATATATACCCACTGCTCTGTCGCAGTAATTTCTGTTGAAAGCGAATAGTGGCCTTGTTTCACTAAAAAAAGTGTAATATATACACACTGCTCTGTTGCAGTAATTTATGTTGAAAGCGCATAGTGGCCTGGTTTATTTAAAATAAGCATAATATATACACACTGCTCTGCTGCAGTAATTTCGGTTGAAAGCGCATAGTGGCCTGATTTCACTAAAAAAAGAGTAATATATACACACTGCTCTGTTGCAGTAATTTCTGTTCAAAGTGCATAGTCGCCTTGTTTCACAAAAAAAAGCGTAATATATACCCACTGCTCTGTCGCGGTAATTTCTGGTGAAAGCGCATTTTGGCCTGGTTTATTTAAAATAAGTGTAATATATACACACTGCTCTGTTGCAGTAATTTCTGTTGAAAGCGCATAATGGCCTTGTTTCACAAAAAAAAGCGTGATATATACACACTGCTCTGTTGCAGTAATTTCTGGTGAAAGCGCATAGTGGCCTTGTTTCACTAAAAAAAAGTGTAATATATACCCACTGCTCTGTCGCAGTATTTTCTGTTGAAAGCGCATTTTGGCCTGGTTTATTTAAAAAAAGTGTAATATATACACACTGCTCTGTCGCAGTAATTTCTGTTGAAAGCGCGTTTTGGCCTGGTTTATTCTGCATATCATACTTTTTTTTAGCATCAAAGGTCCTCTTTAAAATGAGCGAAATATAAACACAATGCTCTGCTGCAGTAATTTCTGTTGAAAGCTCATAGTGGCCTGGTTTCACAAAAAAAGTGTAATATATACACAATGCTTTGTTGCAGTAATTTCTGCTGAAAGCGCATATTGAGCTTGTTTAAATTAAAAATGCATAATATATACCGACTGCACAGTTGCAGTAATTTCTGGTGAAAGCGTATATTGGGTGTGTTTCAGTAAAAAAAGCGTAATATATAACCACTGCTCAGTTGCAGTAAATTCTGGTGAAAGTGCATATTGGCCTTGCTTCCTTAAAAAAAGCGTAATGTATACACACTGCAGAGTTGCAGTAATTTCTGGCGAAAGAGTATATTGGCCTTATTTCACAACTACTAGAAAAATAGTTTCTAAGCTCACTGTTGCAGATATATCTAGTAAAGCCTTTACTGGTGTATTGAAATATTTAACGAAATATACATTTGCCATTCGCTGGTGCAGTTATATGTAGAAAAACCTTTATTAACATATATAATTTGAACAATATATATATACATTCGTCATTCGCTGCTGCACATATACCTTGGAAAAACTTTATTTATGTGTATCGTTAGAAAAATGAAAAAAATATTCAGCGTTCGCTGTTGCAGTTATATATGCCGTAAAGCCTTTAGTGCCATATTTCTGTACAAAAATCAAGATATATTCACCGTTGAGCGCTGCACTTATATGTGGAAAAGTACTTTTTGCAGTATAGACTGAATTACAATGTGTAATGATGAAATTTTGTATTTACGTTTCACACACTGCGCACACCATAATAGCTGCGCACCAACAATACAGGTGTATCCACTATGCTCTAATCCTGCACAAAAATGCGAAATACTTCACACCGGCCCGCATCTATCTGCAGTATTGCTTACTCGACATTACAGGGACTATTCTGCAGCACAGAAACCGCACGAGGTCCGTGTCTCGCTCTTCCATTGCGTACCTACTTGTATTCTGCGTTAAGCGCTGCATTTATAAGCGGTAAAATCTCTATTGAAATAGTTTGGTGTTAAAAATCTTGTATTCTGCGTTAAGCGCTGCATTTATATGCGGTAAAATCTCAATTGAAATATTTTGGCGGTAAAAATCTTCTATTCTGCGTTAAGGGCTGCACTGATATGCAATAAAATCTCTATTGAAATATTTTGCCGGAATTCACTCCATTAACTTCCTCATCTCTTCATTAATAACATCTGACACACTAACTTTACACCCCCCCCCCCCCAGCTATAAATATAAGTGGTGCCAGCTAGAAGGAAATAAAGGTAAATGACTGCCAGCCTGTTAAAGGGAACTACAGCATGACACAACAATACATTTGATATGACATTTAGCAAGAGTTTCAAGTAGCCACATAATGCACATATTGGGACACTGCATCAAGATGATTCAGGCATGGATCAGCCAGGATTTCCACACACCAATGCCTGATGCATCAGACTAGATCATTCATGGTGCCACACCAACATTTTGACAGAAGAGACCGGTTTCTTCTGGCTACCTGCCTCAGCTATTATTCTGATGCTGTTACCCGCCTGATGCCAAACCTCTGATGTCAAGTGCTCCTTCTTTCACCCACCATCTTCAGCAAGTACTAGTATTCCCACCCACCTCCACACTTTGTCACCTTGCCACTTTGTGTCCTACTCATGCTGCCATCTCTACACTATGTCACCTTGCCAATCTGTGTTATCATGCTGTTGCTGCTATCTCCATACTATGTCACCTTGCCAATCTGTGGTATCATGCTGCTGCTGCTGCTGCCATCTACACACTATGTCACCTTGCCAATCTGTGGTATCATGCTGCTGCTGCTGCTTGAAGGTCTTGGACTGATCACCCACCCCATGATCTCATTTAGGTTTGGGAACCGACAAACCCAAATTGCTTTTGAGGGCTGCATTAATCTGCAGGTTACCATCGTACAGCTCTACAGAAAACTTTCCATCTGCATCTTTCTTAACAATCTGTGCCCTCAGTCTTTGATCCACACTATGTCACCTTGCCACTTGGTGGCCTACTAATGCTGCCATCTCCACACTATGTCACCTTGCCAATCTGTGTTATCATACTGCTGCTGTTGCCGCCATCTCCATACTATGTCACCTTGCCACTTTGTGGCCTACTCATGCTGCCATCTCCACACTATGTCACCTTGCCACTTTGTGGCCTTCTCCTGATGCCATCTCCACACTATGTCACCTTGCCACTTTGTGGCCTACTCATTCTGCCATCTCCACACTATGTCACCTTGCCAATCTGTGTTATCATGCTGCTGCTGTTGCTGCCATTTCCACGCTATGTCACCTTGCCAATCTGTGGTATCATGCTGGTGCTGTTGCTGCCATCTACACACTATGTCACCTTGCCTATCTGTGGTATCATGCTGCTGCTGCTTGGAGGTCTTGGACTGATCACCCGCCATACGATCTAATTTAGGTTTTGGAACCGATAAACCCAACTTGCTTTTGAGGGCTGCATTAATCTGCAGGTTACCATCGTACAGCTCTTCAGATAACTTTCCATCTGCATCTTTCTCAACAATCTGTGCCCACAGTCTTTTGTCCACACTATTTCACCTTGCCACTCTGTGGCCTACTCATGCTGCCGCCACCTCCAGACTGAGGTCATCCTCATTGACAGTATTATTTCAGTACCCCAGCACACTCCTGTGTGTTACTTCAAGGCAAGGTGTTCTAGACCTCTATAAAGGCTCTCTGTAGCCCAGAAATAGCTGTTTTTTAATGCCGCAAATATTTTCGGACCAAAGCAAATTTTTTAGAAGTTCGCTCATCTCTAATTATAGCTCAATCCTTATCTTACTCATAAAAATGTGGCTTAAATAAGTGTTTTTGAGTTAGTTATTAAGTTAATTACATTAGGCTAGTTCCACACTTGTGTTAGTGAGATCCGGCAGGCTATTCCGACAGGGAACAGTCTGCCACGTCTATCTGAATCAGGCATTGCCAGAAACTACATGATTGCCATCTGGCCCCATTAACTATAATGGGTACCGGTGGAGATCCCGCTGCAACCCAGCAAATATAGAGAGAATCAGCTGGACTAAAACCACTGAGAACATCTTTAACTTTATGCCTTTAACGCTATGCCTTTTGCAGATCATTTTATCTTCAACTTGCTTACCTGTTCACAGTAAAATTGACAGAATAGTTTAATATTTTTTAATAAAGACTATTTGAAAAGAAGTCAAATTAAATCATAAAAATTGGTCCCTGATGTGTACATAACCTTTAAGTTTAATACCAATATAGAAGAAAAAAGGCAATGCTATTAGAAATTGTGATTTAATGTCAGTTTATTTTGTTTTTAGTTTTTTAGATTGATGAAGATAAACGCCGTGAATCAATACCAAGACTCAGACGGGGAAAATATGACAAAAAGGTACAAACTTTGAACTGAAAATCTTTTAAATTCTTTGTTTAGTCAACTGCTTTACCTATATGTAGATTTACTGAAGGGGGTGTCCCTCTATCAGAGAAGTTACAAAGAGAGGCTCATCTTATGGAGGCTCCAGCTTGTCTCTATGAGCATAATTTGATTTTAATTAATTAAATTAAGGGATTCATTTTTTGCATTTTGATGCAGTTTTTTCATGTTTTTTTGCTTTAAAATTGTGTTAGACTTTGCTAAGTATAACAAAATTTTAAGTGTATGCTATTTTTTATTTATTTTTAACATGTAGGGACAATGATATTCAGGGGGGCAGTGCCTCCAAAAAGTTGTAAACTGTGGCATATGCTGCTGCTGCGCAAAATTGTAAGTTTTTTTTTATTTTGGGGGTAGGTGGGTGGGGGTTTACCCACTGCTGAGTGAGTAGTGAGAGGCCCTTGTCGGCAGTCTGCCACATGTATTATAATTTGCCCCAGGAAACTGGTCTAGATTATAGTGTAGATCTACACCAGCTCCCTTGCTGGTCTAGATCTCTTCTTTGTTTCACTGACCTGCAAAGTTGTTGTAAACAGAGTAGGTAGGAATACACAGACAGCGAGCCCTAACTGGAACCCTGCCTGCTTTCCCTACCTACTTGCAGTGCACGCTGTAGGCGGCAAGTTTGCAACTGCTCAACGTTCCCTGTCCTGCTAAAGTGCAAGCCATACACACGCAAAGACAGAGCAACGCAGAGACTTAGTTGTATGGAAATAGGTCAGAACAAAGCATACAATACAGTACCAAATTGCAAGACAGGGGGTAGTCAAAAAGCCAAGCCGAAGTCAGAACCAAATAAGAAACAGTACCAAAACACAAGACAGAGAGTGGTCAAAGACAAGCCGAGGTAAAATAAAAAAACAATCCAAACGTACACAGAACCGGAACCAGGAGCACAGCTAGGGAGTCAATGACTATTACTGGCACAAGGCCAAGAAGGGGATAAATAGAGCATCCAAGTCCCAGGATCAAAACCTGATAGGTCATGACTCGGCACTCCATTAGTCAAAACAGAAGCACATACTGTAGGAATAGATTAGCTGAGCAATTAGCCCACTGCTAGTTTCCTCCAGCACACACCCGCTGTGGGGAAAAAGACCTTTGCATTCTAATGCACCAGAGGCTTGACTTAGCACTGTGTCTCTCTCAATGCAGTCGCACCGAAGCTGGACAACTTGCCGCTGGAGCCCGGAAAAGTAAGTTCAAGACAGTTGTGCAAAAATTAAGAGGCATGCAGATCTTAATAATTGCAGTGCACCTAAAGCAAGCAGGGTAGAGATTAAGATTGATGTTTTCTGGTATACATTTTTACAGAATTTTGAAAACTTTTATTAAAAAAAGCCAGTATAATGTCCCCTTAGCATCTTGCAGTTATTCGTATTCAGCGTACAGAACACCATGAAGATGGATTCTCCTTAGCAACACTGAATTATTAATAATGGGACATCTTACAGGCTTGCTTTTAAATTTAATACAATATTACAAAACTTACAAATAAAGTATATTACAAAAACACTCAAAATTCATGTTCCTAGTCCCTAAACAATTATATATTTAAAGAAATAAATGACAGTTATGCTTTAAAATGTACCCATCAGCAAAATGTTCTTTTTCTATGTTTTGGTACAACTCTTTCTAGAATTACACTACTCACAAAAAGTTAGGGATATTTGGCTTTTGGGTGAAATTTATGGAAAACGTAAAAAGTTCACGCTACAGTAATATTATATCATGAAAGTAGGGCATTTAAGTAGAAGCATGCAAGGGTGATTTTCTTATCTCAAAAAATGTATTGAAACAAAAGACTCGCAATGGTGAGGTACTGTTGATCAATTGTCTAGTGTCATCTTGGTCTCATGATGTGAAAATGTGAACAGCATGATGAGGAGGACTGTTAAAATACCAATTCTAATTGAACCATGAAATTTATTGGGCGATTCGTGGATCAAACACCTTAAGCTCCTAGTTACATAGTTGATACGGTTGAAAAAAAGTCCATCAAGTTGAAACATGGGATAGGTGGGGACGCGAATCCCAGAAGGAAGTTAGACTCAGATTTCTACACATTTTTATAAGCATTATTGTTGTTCACTTTTAAGAATTCATCTAAACCCTTTTTAAAACTGTCCACTGTTCCTGCTGTGACCACCCCTGAGAAAGTCTATTCCACAAATTCACAGTTCCTACAGTAAAAAAGTTTTGACGCTTCTGGAGACTGAACTATTTCTTCTCCAGTCAGAGGCAGTGCCCCCTTGTCTTTTAAGGGCATTTTACATGGAACAGTTTTTCATTGTATTTTTTGTATGGCCCATTTATATATTTGTATAGGTTAATCATGTCCCCCCCTTAGACGTCACCTCTCAAGAGTAAATAAATTCAATTCTTTTAATCTTTTTCCATAACTTAGACCCTCAATACCCCTTATCAGTTTAGTCGCTCTCCTCTGTACTTTTTCCAGCTGCAGTGCGTCCTTTCTATGGACTGGTGCCCAGAACTGAAATGCATATTCCAGATGAGGCCGCACCAACGCTTTGTAAAGTGGAAATATTACATCTCTGCTCCGCGAGTCCATGCCTCATTTAATGCATGACAATATCCTGGTGGCCTTAGAAGCAGTGGATTGACATTGTATGCTCTTATTTAATCTACCATCTACAAGGACACCCAAATCCTTCTCTATAAGTGACTCTCCCAGTGTTACATCACCTAGAACATATGAAGCATGGAGATTATTGCTTCTAAAATGCATAACTTAAAATTTATCCACAATGAACTTCATTTGCCAAGTTGATGCCCAATCACTCAGAGTGTTCAAGTCAGCCTGTAGTTTATGGACATCTTCCATAGACTGTACAGTACTAAATAGCTTGGTGTCATCAACAAAAATAGAAATGGTGCTATTAAGTCCCCAATATAATTAATAAACAAATTAAATAATACAAGGCTCAGCACTGAACCTTGGGTAACCCAAGACCATTCTGAATAGGAATCATTGACCACAACTCTCTGGACACGGTCCTTCAGCCAGTTTTCAATCCAAATACCAACTATACTTTCCAAGCCTATAGGTCTATAATTACCTGTGAAGGACCTAGATTCTTTTTTGAATATGGGCACCACATTTGCCTTGCACCAATCACTTGGCACTGTACCAGTACCTAGAGAATCTTTAAAAAATTATAAACAGGGGCACATCAATGACTGAACTGAGCTCTTTAAGCACTCTTGGGTGCAATTAATCTGGACCCAGAGCCTTGTTCACATTTACCTCATTTAACTTATCTTGGACCATATCTACAGTTAGCCAATTGAGTATATTACTGGATGTACTAACAGCCCTAGCACCACAGATATCCACTCTTTTCGCTTCTTTTGTATATACCGAGCTAAAAAAACCCATTTAGTAACTCTGCCTTTTCCTTATCTTCAGTGACTACCCCCTCCCTCCTTTACCATTATTTAGGAGACCTACCTGCTTGGACCTTGTTTTTTAGCATTTATATATTTAAATAATTTTTGGGGATTTCTTTTGCTCTCTTTTGCCACATGCTATTCTTTTGTATTTTTGCTAATTTTATCTCTCTTATACAGATTTTATTAAGCCCTTTGTAATCTTCAAACGCTACAGCAGAACCCTCAGATTTGTATTTTTTAAATGTCCTTTATTTGTCTTTTATTGCCCTTTTTACAGTAGCTTTAAGCCATGGGGGGTTTAATTTTATTTGTTTATTCCGTTTATTCTTGTTACATAAAGGAATACATTTCATGCAATTACTTAATGTGGATTTAAAGCTCTCCCATTTATTCTCAGTATTATTATATGACAGTAGCTGCTCCCAGTTTATGCCTTGAAATGCTGCCCTCAACCCATGGAAATTAGCCTTTTTAAAATTCTGTGTCTTTGCTCTGCCTGACAGAGTTTGCTTCTTATAGTTTAGGGGGAATATAATTATATTGTGGTCACTATTACCTAGTGTTTCTCGAACAGTAACATTTCCAACAAGCTCTGCATCATTAGAGATTACCAGATCCAACAGAGCATTGCCCCTAGTGGGAGCTTCTACAAATTGGCCCATAAAGTGGTCCTGCAGCAAGTTGAGGAATTTTCTCCCCTTTGCGGTTGAGGCAGAATCATGACCCCGGTCAATGTCTGGGAAGTTGAAATCTCCCATTATGACCACTGTACCAGCCTGTGCAGCCCACTCTATTTGGTTATACAGTTGCGTTTCTATCTCCTCTGTGAAGATTACACCAAGTGTTATTTTTTCAGTGTTTATATCTCTTTGAACTTCCAACCATAAGTATTCCACATCCTCACCATCCTTACCCACAATTGCCTTTTTCACACTTGTCTTCAGATCACTCCTCACATACAGGCACATGCCACCACCTTTTCTATTGACCCTGTCTTTCCTAAATAGTATAAAACCTTTAATATTTACAGCCTAGCCATAAAAAGAATCCAACCATGTCTCAGCCACACCAACTACATCTGTGTGTTCTTCTAGTACCATAGCCTCCAGCTCCCCCATTTATTTTTTTTTGCTAGACTTCTGGCATTTGTGAAAATATATTTTAAATTGCTATTACCTGTAAAGTGAATATCTGGGATTTTTGGGTTACCTTGGTTGATTTTTGTATTTAACAGGTTCTTGTTACCAGCAGTTCTATTTTTTCATCTGTGTATAGTACTGCCCAGTCTTCTCCCTACTTTCCTCACTAACCCCAGCCCCTACTAAATCCCCACTGTCCCCTCCTATATCCCACTCTCTATCTACACTATCTACCTCCTTATTAGTATGACCCTCCCCCCAGATCCTAGTTTAAAAGCTCCTCCAGCCATCTAACCATTTTTTCCCCAGGGCATTTGCACCCTCCCTATTAAGGTGCAGCCCTTCCCTAATGTAGAGCCTGTATCCGACAGAGAAGTCGGCCCAGGTCTCCATGAACCCAAACCCTTTCTTCCTGCACCAACTTCTGAGCCACTTATTTAACTCCCTAAGCTCCCATTGTCTCTCTGGTGACGCTCGTGGCATTGGTAGTATTTCTGAAAACACTAACTTGGAGGTCCTGGATTTGAGCTTCTTTCCCATTTTTAAGGACCTTCCATCTCCCCCTGACTTTGTCATTAGTGCCAATGTGTACCATGACTGTTGGGTCTTCCCCAACCCCACCCAGCAATCTGTTAATCTGATCCGCAATATGCTGAACCTGAGCACCCGGAAGACCACACACTGTTTGGCATTCATGGTCTCGGCAACAGATGACCCTGTCTGTCCCCTTAATAATAGAGTCCCCTACCACTGGCATCTGTCTAACTTTTTCTGCACTCCTTTTCCATTCCTTCACCCAGCAGTCATGCTCCTGGTTGCCAGGAGAAACAGCCTGCTGCAGTGTTGCTGGCTCTGGGCTTCCATCCCTAATATTAGCCAAACAGGCATATTTCCTAGGGCGTTCCAGCTCAGGACTAGCTTCCCTGGCACTTTTCCCTCTACTCCTTCTTCCTGCATTAACCCAACTGCAAACTTGATAGTCCTGATCTTGCCCTCCTCCTCCCACCTCCATTTCACTGACCCCAGTCGGTGCCTGCACAGTGAGATCTAGTCTCTCTCCAGTTTTGCAATGCCCCTAAGTATTTCAGGCTGCTTATTTAGATCCAAGATCCGGGCTTCCAAATATGCAACATTATTGCATCTAGTGCAAATGTATTCACCCTTGAATGGCTCTTCAAGGCATGCATACATTGCACAGGACACACACTTAGTATCATTGTCCATGGAGCACATGTTTAAATGGGGATGAACAGTAAAGAAGTTAAACAGTAAATATGTGTTAGAATTAGACCCTGTCTGCTGTAGTTGGAGGACTAGCTAGATTCAAGCAAATAACATACAAGGAAAATCTATCAAACCTTAGTTTCGCCATCTATTCACAAGCCCACTTAGTACAGCATGCCTAGTTAGAGAACAGCAAGTTGTGCAAAAAGTACTGAAACATTGAACAGTTGGACATGTGCATTCAAAAGTTTAGAAAAGGTCACATTAAGTTCACCTGTAAAGGTAAGAGTGCATTTTAGGTTCATCCTGAAATTTCACCCACAAGCCAAATATCCCTAACTTTTTGTGAGTAATTGTATATAGTCTACACATTATGCGTTGTGTATAGCTTATTTTCTTCTTATAGCCAAGGCTCTGTCTACATGTTCACTGTTAATTCTTCACTCAGGTTTTCATCACTTTTGATGATAAGATTATTCCAGCGCACTGCATTTTTCTTGCAGCCAAAATGGTTAAAAACTTGACAGAGCCTAAATAGACCAAATTATGTTAGTCCACAGATAAAGAAATCACGTCACCCACTGATGCTTCAAAATGCGCTCTTTATTCGCTTCACAGCAGATCACAACATGGGTAGGTAAATACACACATGGATAAGCCAGTGGCCGCTTCGTGTACACCAATGTTTCTTTAAAGGTTGCTGGAAGAAAGCTACGTAGCACCTTAAATCTTCCCTTTCATATCTACCACGAAAGACCGGGTATCAAAAATACCTCGATAACACACTATATAAATACATAATAACAAATACCCATTTAAAATCACAACCTATAGAAAGGATAGGTAAGTTCTCACATTAAAGACCCATTGGACCTATAGCCTTGGACTTCATGATCCACATTGTGTCACACTGCAGAAGTCTAGCATGTCTATCCATTCCACTCTTGGGTACTAACTCCCAGTGCAAACCTGCAAAAATCAATGTGATTAAATCACTACCATGAACCTTTCTCTTATGCTTAATAAGTCTAGGGACTCCTTTTCAGCTCTCTATTAAATTGGAATTGCATTTAAATAAAGGTCAAATGGTTTTACAGAGAAGATTACACTTACAAAAAGTAGCATACACTGCAAAATCAGAGTGATATGATAAACTGTGTGGCCGCGTCACTTCTGGTATAGCGTTCTGCCGAGGTATAGAAATCTGGCAGAACACCGGCACAAAGTGAAAGTACACAGTTAGAAAAACCGTTAACCCTTTGTAATAGAATGGCTCAATATTTTTAATAAAGGCCAATTGAAAATATGATTTTCAGCCAAAAATAAGTTAAATCCTCCAAAGGTGTATATAGCCTTTAAACTGCTCTAGCTAGTTTTGAAAAGATGAATATATATATATTAGGCCTATTTGTCAATGCACAGGTGGCACATATGGAATGTCCTCTCCTGGTTTACTAAGTTTCCATACTAGTTTGGTTTTGATTGCAACATTTACAAATTACTAATATATTTTTTTAAGGTCATTATACTGAAAGATTTGAAACATGATGGGAATTTCACAGAAAAACAGAAAATGGACCTTAACAAAGTAAGATGTTTTTGTTATATTAGTATAGGGAATACAATTGTGAGGGGAAGATGGTGTTTGCTTTTACATTATATGCAAGGAAAAGGCTCATTTTCTCCAGGGTTTGGCAGCATTCCAGCATGGGTTATGTATAGATATAGTGGTATCTATTATGATTACTTAAAACTATAGCTTAACCTCCCTGAAGTTTACATATTGATATAAAAATATATATGTTTATCTAGCTTGTTTTAAATTATTTAACAAAAATTTGGGGAAAAAGGTAGATTGCGTTAGATCCACAAGAGGATCCAATTATTTTCATAAGATTCAAAATTGTGTCCAAACTGTATCAATTTACATTAAAGGGTTATTCCCATTTCAGACATTTATGGCATATCCACATTATGTGCCATAGATGTCCGATAGGTGCTCTCTCTTTCACAGCAACCATAAAATGGGGATCGGGGAACCAACTTCTCAAGACACATGCTGGTCCCAGGTCTCTATAGGAACTTCACTGTGGCAGGCATTGGAGCCTCTAGCAGACTCAAGGCTAATACAGCGATTGCGCAGGATTCCTTTCAGCCCCTGGGAGCACTGCCTTTCACATGCATTGGTCAACATTGACCACATCATCTGAGGAGTTAAATGTTCACTGATCACAGACATAAGCTCTGGGTACTATGTAAAACAGCAGGTCCCTGGAGGCTATGGTGCCTGTCTCAGCTTCTGGACTTCTGCAGAAAATGTACATCGGTGGTCTGGAAGGGGTTTATCTATTCGTCAGTCACCAGTTCATGCTGCCCCCTAGGTAGGGCAATGTAAAACTGGTGATAGTTTCCCTTTAATGGTTCACACACACCTGACTTTTTGCAGCTTAAGTCATAAAACATTTAACATTTTACATGGCTCGTGCATTTCTTATGGCTTTTTAAGTGGTGTTTTTTTTCTCTTCAGAAATGTATGACTTACAGGTTTATTCAGGCATTTTTCCATATAGAGAAAAGGATCAAAAATGCTCAAAAAATGCCATTGCTTCAGCAAGCTGCATTTTCAAAAAGGCCACAAATACAAGAAAGCATCCCACTTGAATAAAAAGCCACAAAAAAGCATGTTTGTCCTGCATTTCATGATTCCCATAGACTTTAAGTTAACATCTAGAGTTTCCATTTTTATAGAAAAAAATGCAAAAAAAGCTACATTCCATAAAAAATGAATCCAGAAAATGGATATCTAGAATTAGTATAATTCAGCTCACTACTTTAGGCGCACAATTCAACGTCTTCAAAGTACAAAGGTAATCCAGCAAAGAGGAATTAAAATATACAAACTTTATTGCAGGAAATCTATAAAATACAAAGATTCATGACTTGCATTGGGTGCAGTAAAAACAAATGGTATGACCAGGGTTTATGAAATCCACAGCAATGCATTTTGGCCTTGCTACTGTAGTTCTTCCTCACAGCCATGTTTGAGAGGATTGCAAGTGGTATTATTATATTATTATTATTATTATTATTATAGTCTCCACCTTGCTTTCCTGGGTGCCACAAAGTTAATGGTGTAATTAAATATACATAGAAATACATGTAGCCAAGATGAAGGTATCACGATAAAAACATGCATCATGAAACCATCATACAATCATTCCATTTGGCAAAAGTGATCTTATATTACATTATTAAAATACATAGTTATGATGGTTTTATGATATATGTTTTATTGCGATATATTGGTCTTAGGCCTCATGCACACGACCGTTGTTTGTTTCTGCGTCCGTTACGTTTTTTTTACGGATAGGATGCTTCCCCATTCATTTCAATGGGTCCGTTCAAAAATCCGAATGGTCAACCATTTTTGTTCCGCATCTGTGGTCCGTGTTTACCTTCTGTCAAAAAAATAGAGCATGTCCTATTTTTTTCACGTTTTCGGACAAGTATAGGCATTAATACAATGGATCTGCCAAAAAAACGGATCCGCCAAACAAAACGGTCCGTCATCCATTTTTTTGGGGCAGACGCAAAACACTAACGGTTGTGTGCATGAGGCCTTAGGCTGAGTTGACATCTCCGTTTAGCTTTCCAGTCTTCTGATCAGTTATTTTGAGCATCAGTTATGCCCAGTTAGCAGTAAAATAACTCATCCATCTTTTTTGAGCATCAGTTATGATCATTGATCAGTTTGCATCATTTTGTGTCACTTTTTTTGCCGAATCAGGGTAATAAATATTAAATTTTGTTTGGCTGTTAACTCTTTCTGTGTTACAGGAAAAATTGATAAAAATGTAAAATCTGCAAAAAAAGTGAAATTTTGCCTCCATTTTCCTTTAGCCTCTTAGGAACACAGGGCGTACAGGTACGCCCTGATGTCCTGGTACTTAAGGACACAGGGCGTACCTGTATGTCCTGTGTATTTCCGATCACCGCTGTGCAGTGTGCGGTGATCGGAACAAGGTACCTGCTGAAATCATTTAGCAGGTACCTTGTTACAATGCCGAGGGGGGTCCTGTAAACCCCCCGTATTGGTGATCGCTGCAAACCGTAGGTCAATTCAAACCTGCGGTTTGCAGCGCTTTCTGAAGACTCTGATCACAGACCGCAGGGATCAGAAACTTAAAAATTGCGTTTTTTTAGTTTTTATTCCACCCCCTGCGGGCGGCACAAGTAATGCGTCGGGCGGTGCGGGAGGAGGGTGGTGTGGCGGGTGGGATCGCGATCCCCCCCCGCCTCCTCTCTAAAATTCAGGCTGGCCGAGCGGTATAGCAGAGTGTCAGCACATTGCTGACACTCTGCTATAAACGGCTGACATCTGTGCTGGTGCAGATGCCAGCCGTTTAACCCCTTCCATGGTGCAGTCCGTAGGGACTGCTGTATGGAAGGGGTTAAAAGGGAGGGCCCCCCTCCCTCCCCATCACCCGCTGCTCTGTTCTGGCAGCGGGTGATGGTTACCATGGCAACATGATGCCTTTACAGTCGTCCAGCTTGCCATGGTAATGGTAACTCTGATCAGACTTCTGCTAAAGGCAGAAGTCTGATGAGACTTTGTAAAGTAAAAAAAACAGTACAGTACACTATATAGTGTACTGTACTGTATTATACAGACATCAGACCCACTGGTTCTGCAAGAACCAAGTGGGTCTGGGTCAAAAAAATGTAAAAATAAAAACACATTTATCACTGAATAAAAATTAAAACAATAAAATACACTACACCTATTAGGTATCACTGCGTCTGTAAAAAACAGGTCAACACCATTAAAAAATGGTGTAAAAAAAGACATTTTTTGTCACCTTACATCACAAAAAGTATAATACCAAGCGATCAAAAAGGCGTCTGCCTTCGAAAATAGTACCAATCAAACCGCCATCTCATCCCTCAAAAAATGAGCCCCTACATAGCACAATCGCCCAAAAAAATTAAAAAAAATATGTCTCAGACTATGGAGACACTAAAACATGATTTTTTTTTCTAAAATGCTGTTATTGTGTTAAAGTAAAATAAATTAAAAAAAAAGTATACATATTATGTATCGCCGCATCCATAAAAACCTTCTCTATAAAAATATCACATGATCTAACCCCTCAGGTAAATACCGTAAAAAAATTAAATTAAAAGAGTGTACAAAAAAAACATTTTTGTCACCTCAAATCACAAAAAGTGTAATAGCTAGCGATCAAAAAGTTATATGCCTCCCAAAATAGTGCTAATCAAACTGTAATCTCATCCCGCAAAAAATGATACCCTACATAGGACAATTGCCCCAAAAAATAAAAAAAGATGTCTCTCAGACTATGGAGAAATTAAAACATGATTTCTTTTGGTTTCAAAAATGATATTATTGTGTAAAACTTAAATAAATAAATTTAGAGTAAACATGCTATGTATCGCCGCGTCCGTAACAACCTGCTCTATAACAAAAACACATGACCTAACCCCTCAGGTGAACACAGCAAAAAAATATATATAAATACGGTGTCAAAAGCCATTTTTGTCACCTTACATCACAAAAAGTGTAATAGTAAGTGACCAAAATGACATATGCACCCCAAGATAGTGCCAATAAAACCGAAATCTCAGTTATTGTGTTAAAGTAAAATAAATTAAAAAAGTATACATATTAGGTATCGCCGCATCCATAAAAACCTTCTATAAAAATATCACATGATCTAACCCTCAGGTAAATACCGTAAAAATTAAATAAAAAGAGTGTACCAAAAAAATTTTGTCACCTCAAATCACAAAAAGTGTAATAGCTAGCGATCAAAAAGTTATATGCCTCCCAAAATAGTGCTAATCAAACCGTAATCTCATCCTGCAAAAATGATACCCTACATAGGACAATTGCCCCAAAAATAAAAAAATATGTCTCTCAGACTATGGAGAAATTAAAACATGATTTCTTTTGGTTTCAAAATGATATTATTGTGTAAAACTTAAATAAATAAATTTAGAGTAAACATGCTATGGTATCGCCGCTGGGCCCAGTAACAACCTGCTCTATAAAAAAATAACACCACGACCCTAACCCCTCAGGTGAACACAGCAAAAAAATAATATAAATACGGTGTCAAAAGCCATTTTGTCATCTTACATCACAAAAGTATAATACCAAGCGATCAAAAAGGCGTCTGCCTTCGAAAATAGTACCAATCAAACCGCCATCTCATCCCTCAAAAATGAGCCCCTACATAGCACAATCGCCCCAAAAATTAAAAAAATATGTCTCAGACTATGGAGACACTAAAACATGATTTTTTTCTAAAATGCTGTTATTGTGTTAAAGTAAAATAAATTTAAAAAAAGTATACATATTAGGTATCGCCGCATCCATAAAAACCTTCTCTATAAAAATATCACATGATCTAACCCCTCAGGTAAATACCGTAAAAAAATTAAATAAAAAGAGTGTACCAAAAAAAAATTTTGTCACCTCAAATCACAAAAAGTGTAATAGCTAGCGATCAAAAAGTTATATGCCTCCCAAAATAGTGCTAATCAAACTGTAATCTCATCCCGCAAAAAATGATACCCTACATAGGACAATTGCCCCAAAAAATAAAAAAATATGGCTCTCAGACTATGGAGATTAAAACATGATTTCTTTTGGTTTCAAAAATGATATTATTGTGTAAAACTTAAATAAATAAATTTAGAGTAAACATGCTATGTATCGCCGCGTCCGTAACAACCTGCTCTATAACAATAACACATGACCTAACCCCTCAGGTGAACACAGCAAAAAAATATATATAAATACGGTGTCAAAAGCCATTTTTGTCACCTTACATCACAAAAAGTGTAATAGTAAGTGATCAAAATGACATATGCACCCCAAGATAGTGCCAATAAAACCGAAATCTCATCTGACAAAAAAATGAGCCCCTACATAAGATGCCCAAAAGAAAAAAAAAAAATATGGCTTTCAGAATGTGGAGACACTAAAAAATATTTAAAACTGAAACAAAAACCCCCCAAAAGTCATATTTGGTATTTTTGCATCTGTAACAACCTCTATAGAAATAGCACACGATCTAACCTGTCAGATCAACGATGTAAATAAGAAAAAATAAGAACTGTCCCAACACAGCTATTTTTTTTTTTAATTTTCCATTTTAATCAATTTTTCAGTCACAAAGCAAGGGTTAACAGCCAAACAAAACTGAATATTTATTGCCCTGATTATGTAGTTTGCAGAAACACCCCATATGTGGTCATAAACTGCTGTATGGCCAAATGGCAGGGCACAGAAGGAAGGGAACGCCATATGGTTTTTGGAAGGCAGAAGAGACTTCATAACTGAATTAGTACTTAAAAAAGTGGGTTTAGAAATTTTCTTTAAAAATTTCAAAATTGCTTCTAAAATGCAAAGCCTTTATGCCAACATAAATAGACATATGGGGAATGGTTAATTAATAACTATTTTATGAGGTATCTCTATCTGACTTAACATTACCACAGTCTCAGAATCGCTTGCATAAGTAAAAACATTCCAGAGTTATTAGCAGAAAGTGAAATATATAGCTCCTAGATGGGACATATACAAAAATATAATATACTACTCTATATATATATATATATATATATATATATATATATAAAAGGGCAACTTTTATTTTATTTTCTAAAGTTGCATTTCAGTGTGGGACTGTATTGGCTGCTTGCTAGCTGCATGTATTGCAGTGCATGTGGTAAATCAACTTGTTCTCTCATCAGTAATAAAAGAGATGTGGGCATGTTATTGTAGATTAACAACAGTCTCCACTGAAATAACTTCCGTATTGGCAGTGATTATGGACGTTTGGGTTTGATAACAATACCCCGAGTGTTGTCCATTTTTGCCGGCTAATATTACCGCACCATCTAGCCTAGGGACAGGTATCTAAAGGGGCAGTCAGGTATACTCCTGAGCCTCGAATATTGGATCACTAGATTTGATTGATTAGGCTACTTTCACACTCGCGTTTTGTCATGGATGGATCCGTTCAGATAATACAACAGTCTTCATCCATTCAGAACGGATCCATTTGTATTATCTTTAACATAGCCAAGATGGATTCGTCTTGAACAACAATGAAAGTCAATGGAGGATGAATCCGTTTTCTATTGTGCCAGTTTCTGTCAGTAAAAACGGATCCATTTGGCTCAGTTTCATCAGACGTACCACAAAATGCTGCAAGCAGCGTTTTGGTGTCCGTCTCCAAGGCGGAATGGAGACTGAACTGATGCAAACTGATGCATTCTGAGCTGATCCTTTTCCATTTAGAATGCATTAGAATGCAAACTGATCCATTTTGGTTGTAAATTTCAATTTTATTAGAATATTTGCAAAATATTTTATTTAACAGAACAAATAACAAATTAAAAATAACTAGAAATAAGGGTAAATTAATAGAATCAATGGCAATATTACAGATCATTGGCATTTATACAGATTAGGTGCATCTGAATATAATGGTAGCAGATATACAATAAGATTCTTGTATTTAAAAGCTCAATGTTAAATAAAAAATGCGATAAAATGACATTAATGAACAGAAAAATAATCAGTTTATATGTACTGTAATTTCCTGAGTGAATGAACTAAAATAAATTCCAGTGTCTTGAGTATAATAACAGAACTATAAGTACAGACATTTTTGTAAATTTAGTCATATACAAATAACATAGACAAATAATGTTTAGAAAGGGAGTCAACATATGTATAGTGAATGAGCCAGTCGTGTTGATTTTAAATGTAAATCCTACTCCTCAGCTTGAGTGTAAGAACTCTTTATTAAAAGCTTCTTTGGAAACAGGATGCACACTATTTCAAAGATTTAGAACTTTAAAAGGTGAGATAGTATCACCTACCAGTCTGATATTGTACATGAACTACCGTAAAGATATTATTGTATCAGAATGGTTAACTGTTTGTTCTGGATCTTCCCACCAGGTGTTAATTAAGGTATAGAGTACAAGGAAAAGGGTGAGGAAGAAAAATAAAAAGTTGGGGTGGTAAAGGAAAGAACTAGGATTAGTTAGAACATATTTGGCTATAACACTGTCACAGGAGTTGGAATTGTATTTTTGTGTTTCAATATAAGGTTGCATACCGAGAGATAGTTTCAATGTGTACCACAACTATAGAGTCAGATTAAAGAGATTCAGTCTAGGTATTCTGAGATATGGTCTGTATCAATATAAGCGATCCATTTGTCCCAAATTTTTAGTTAAATTTTGTGACTGCCTAAAGTGGCCCACTTAATCTGTTCTATTCTGTTTATTTGTTCAACGTCAGTGAGCCATTCCCTTACACTGGGTATTTCAGCAGAGCGCCAGTATCTGGGAATTACGGTTTTCAGTGCCCCTATGAGAAAGGGGAAGAGTCTATTTTTTACCAATATGTTTTGTTTTTTATGTATGCCCAGTAGAATTAATTCCTTGTCAGCATTAACCTCCGTCATGTATATTTTCGAAACAATCTGGAAAAATTTAGACCACAGCGGTGCTATCATTTCACAGTCTACCCAAATATTGGCATAGGAACCCTTCAGTTTGTGGCATCTCCAACATATTGAGGGAGTGTCCGAATTAATTGTACAGGAGTTTGTACAAACTGATCCATTTTGGACCACTTGTGAGAGCCCTGAACGGATCTCACAAACGGAAAGCCAAAACGCGAGTGTGAAAGTAGACTTACATAATTATTTCCATTGGTTCGAATAGCACTGGTTTTATTCACCTTTTTCCAATAGAGTTTTGATTTAATAAAGTTTTTTGTGCTTTTTTTTTAGCTTCCCCTTCCTTTGCAAGTTATTAGTCAATTATTAAGGGGTGGCAAACCCGTATCATTGAGATTGTATACGTTAACGTTTCTGTAATCTCATACACCTTGCTGGTAATGTACTAAGCTGTGGTTTTTCCACATAGGAATCCGCAAGGAAAAAACACATATATTCAGCTCTGTGTTCAAGTGGTCCAATAACGTGCAAACATATTCTGCTGCACTGTACATGTCACATTAAACCTTTTCCTACTGTACATAAGTTTCCCTATAAACCTGAAATCTATGTAACTGAACTAGTTATATTCATAACTGAATTAAACCGATTGTAACTCTTCAGCTTCTACAGATAGATTATTACAACCTGACAAAATTCTATGGAACTGTGAAGATGGACGCTATGATATACGGTGTTATTGAATACTGTGAAAGAGGCTCACTTCGAGTAAGACTATTCAAAAACTTTATTTAGCTAATTTTTGCTTATGATTATTCAGTTTGCAATGAGTTCTCAGAGGATATATGACTGTCTATCCAGTGAACAAGTTTATTTAGCAAATTGTAACAGTGATAAACCCCCTTCCTGCAAATGTACATGAACTGTATGTATATTGTACCAGTGAATTGCAGCAAATAGCCTTACAGTTATGTACAGCAGATGGCACATAAACTGTGCCTACCCTGTCAGCAGCAGATAAAGCAGTGACCCACCGTTTTAGCAGATGTGCCTAGAGATGAGTGAATTTTTTTTTTTGAAACATTTGGTTCGGTCCGAATTTATTTGTGGCGAATCGCATTAAAAAGAGCTATTTCCTGGCTTCAGAGAGCCTTTATAGTGATGTAGAACACTGTGCCTTGCAATAATATGCATAGGGAGTCTGCTCTAGTAGTGAAATGATACTGTGTGTATGACAGGCGTCGCTCTTAGAATTACTGCACACTTCACTTATTTGGGCAGTCACCAGGCCAAAACTGACCAAATAACTCAAATATGAACTCAGCCTTACAGGTCGATGTTAGGGCCAAGAAAAAGTGCACTCCTTTAACACCGTCGTCCACTGATTCCACATAGATGTCTACAGGAACCTGTTCTATTAAACGCTTATACAAGTAGAGACCACCGACAGAGTAGAGAGGGTGTCAGTAGTAAGCTTTTTTTTCGACGTCACTGATTATTTTGCCCTTCCTCTGATCCAACAGAACAATAACCCCCTAAAAAAGCAACCTGTCTGTAAAGAACCCGCCTTCACTCGGTCAGAATTTGGTCAGTAATCCATCAGTATTGCTAATGCCAAAAAAACAGGAGTGGATCCAAAACAGAGATGACACGTGAATGGAATATTTTCATGTCTTCTGTGTTTTGTACTCACTCCTGCTTTTGGCTACCAAATCATAAGCTAATTCTGATGCAAAATAGGGACAATGTCATGCATGCCTTACACCTGTTACATAGACAGGATCCATTGTGCGTCTCATTTTCCTTCCTTCTGACAGATTAGAAGAAGGGTCAAATAAATGATGATGTCAGCCAGGCCGAAAGGCAAAATAGTGGCCCAGTCATGAAGTAGGGAAGGTGGGAACCGCATGAGAAGTCCACTGAGTGGCCCTATGACATAGTGGTGAGGTGGAAGCAGCATGATGAGGCCACACAGTGGCACAAGGACAGTGTGGAGGTAGCAGAATCAGGAGGCCACAGAGTTGCACAATGACAGAGTGTGGAGGTGGTGGCAGCAGCATCAGGAGGAGGCAACAAAGTGGCACAATAACAGTGTGGAGGTGGAGGCAGCATCAGGAGACCACATAGTGGAAATGTGACATAGTGTGGAGGTGGCAGCAGCATGAGGAGACCACAAAGTGGCCCTGTGACATAGTGGTGAGGTGGAAGCAGCATGAGGAGGCCACAGAGTGGCACCATAACAGTGTGGAGGTGGAAGCAGCAGCATCAGGAGGAGGCCACAGAGTGGCACAATGACAGTGTGGAGGTGGCGGCAACATCAGGAGGCCACAGAGTGGCACAATGACAGTCTGGAGGTTGCAGCAGAATCAGGAGGCCACAGAGTGGCAAGGTGACATAGTGTGGAGGTGGCAGCAGCATGAGGAGACCACAGAGTGGCAAGATGACATAGTGTGGAGGTGGCAGCAGCATCAGGAGGCCACAGAGTGGCAAGGTGGACATAGTGCTAAGCTGGAAGCAGCTTGTGGAGACCACAGAGTGGCAAGGTGACATAGTGTGGAGGTGGCGGCAGCATCAGGAGGCCACAGAGTGGCAAGGTGACATAGTGTGGAGGTGGGTGGCAATACCAGTACCCGCTGAAGATGGTGGGTGAAAAAAGTAGCACTTGGCATCAGATGTGTGGCGTCAGGCGGATGGCAGCATCAGAATAGTAGCTGAGGAAGGTAGCCAGAAGAAACCGGTCTCGTTTGTCAAAGTGTTGGTGTGGCGCCATGGATGATCTAGTCTGATGCATCAGGCATTGGTGTGTGGAAATCCTGGCTGATCCACGCCTGATTCATCTTGACAAAGGCTATTCTCTCCACATTGTGGGTGGACAGGCGAGTTCTTCTTGGGGTAACTATAGCCCTCGCTGCACTAAACACCGCTCTGATGCCACACTACTGGATGGGCAGGACAGCTTTTCCAGGGCAAACTCTGCCAGTTGAGGCCATAAATACAGTTTGGCTGCCCAGTAGTCCAGCATATTTTCAATGTGGGGTGGAAGGGTACTGTCCAAGTATGCCTCCACCTGCTGTTTCAGGTCCTGCTCCAAGTCTAGCTGCTGCTGCTGGTGAGTAGTTTTTTCACTAGGCGGGTGACGAAAGCTGCTCATCAGCGACTCTAGACTCAGGCTTCTGCTGATAGAGCTGGTACTGCTCCTTCCACCCCACCTCTCCCCAGCAGCCATGGCAGTGGAATGTGAACACAGAGGGCCCCCCCCCCCCCGGTCAGACCTGCAAGAGGATGGACGATGGCGCAGATAGGCAACGGCCAACTGACTATATAGGATGTCTTTATAGTAGTTCAGTTTGTCCTCCCTCTCAACGGGTGTAAAAAAGGCTCCTATTTTGAACCGGTAGCGAGGGTCCAACAAGATGGAGAGCCAGAAATCATCCCTCGCTCGAATGGTGACAAGTTGGCTGTCACTACGCAAGCAAGTGAACATGCATCGGGCCATTTGTGCAAGTAAATCGGAGGGACTCCCTGTCTCCATCTCTACTACATACTGCCATGGTGTTTCTGGCCTTGTCTTCCTCATTGTCCTGTAGCTCCTCCAGCTGCTCCTCCTCTCCTGTCACCTGTGTAGAAAAACCACCCACTTCGCTACACATTGCTTGTGCTCCAATGTCCTCCTCCTCCTCCAGTTCAGCCCCCACAGGGCTCATGTGGCCGTGAGATGTAGGCGCCACGTCTCCAGTCCCTTGACCAGCCACATTTACCAGCATCTGTTCCAGGACATGAAGCAGTGGAATGACATTATTTAGCCCGTAGTCCTGGAGACAAATAATGTGGCGTGCTCAAAGGGCCTGAGCAAACGGTGGGTGTCACACATGAGCTGCCACTGGCTGACATCAAAGTTACACAGTGGAGTACTTCTGTCCACTTGGATCATCAAGAAATCATTTATGGCTTTTCTTTGTTCATATAATCAGTCCAACATATGGAGGGTGGAATTCCAATGGGTGGAAACATCACATATTAGCCTATGTTGGAGGATGCCGTTCTGCCGCTACAGCTCAAGGAAGATGTGCTTTGCGGTTGCATTACAAGTGGCTGAAGTGCATGCAAAGTTTCGTGGCCATTTTGAGATGTCTTGCAGATGGGTGGAAGACTTCAGGAACCGCTTGACAACCAGATTGAACACGTGTGCTATGCAGGGCACATGGCTCAGTCCTCCTTGATGCAGCACCATGTTCTTCTTGTTGTCGGTCACTGTGTTTCCGACTTTCAGTTGTCGTGGAGAAAGCCCGGATTTGATTTCATGATGAAGGACACCGAGCATTTCCTCCTGTGTGACTCTGTTCGCCTAGACAAACTAGTTGCAGAACATCGTGAGAGGGATGAGAGGGGTCACACATGGATTGGATACACTACATGTCTTCTTGGATCTCTACATGAAAATAATGAAAATCTCGAGAGGGGCATAGTTGACATTGACTTCACAAGAGATGCAGAGCTGCGGAGTTAAGCCACCTCTATTTGCTTCGTGCTGTTTACTGCTCCTGAATTAAAATTGGGCCAACCAGCTTCAGCTTCCTCTGAGGTGTATGCCTACAGAGTCCTTTTGTTATGGCTTTGCACAGGGAGCAAGAATGTTACGCACAATTCTGATGGAACTCCTTATTTTAAGAAACTGAACTTGGACTCCAAAGCAGAGGCTCTCTTGTCATGTCTTGTGTGCTGTGAAGATCAAATGCAGATGGAGCGGATAAAACCACATGAATATTTTCAACTTACTGAAGCTGCTTTATTTAATTGTGAATAGATGGTAAAGGCAAAGTCTGCTGGTGTGTTGTCATCAGCGTCTTCAATATGTTTACTGCAGGACCCACGACAACGTAATTCGGCCCATAACGCAATCAATTTTCCCCATAAAAGCTGTTTCACAAAAAGAATTCACTGAAGAATGGCTAGTCAACGGAATAAGGTTCATACAGAAGAAAGTCAACAAGCACCCATCAATTTTTCCCCATAAAAGATGTTTCACAAAAAAATTTCACCAAATAATGGCTAATTGACAGAATAAGGTATATACAGAAGAAAGTCAACAATCACACATACATTTTCCCCATAAAGGCTGTTTCACAAAAAAATTTCACTAAAGAATGGCTAGTCGTCGAAATAAGGTTTAGTAATATGCAAAATAATTGTGGAGCCCCAGTATTGGGTCTACAACACAATGAAAGCCAGATATCCCTCAAAGGAAGGAAAACGGAGCAAAGGGGTGTCTCCATTACATTTGGAGATCACCAAATCCACCATATTAAGTGGCCCCTATGTCAAGATCCCGCTTTTTTACAAGCTTTAAGGATGTGACGGGGAAGACCTAAGCCAGTTATCCATCCACAGACAGCTGTTTCGGGGTGTTGCCCCTCATCAGTGTGGAGTAGGATTCTGGCTAACCGGGAGCAATGCCTTGGAGACTATTCAAACAAAACAATAGCTGATCTCAGGGAGACCAGCTACAAAAAACCGCGGAGCCTCATTTAAGAGTCTCAACACAGCAATCCAAAGTGCAAAGCTCCCTGGGAAACAGTAATATGCAAAATAATTGTGGAGCCCCAGTATTGGGTCTACAACACAATGAAAGCCAGATATCCCTCAAAGGAAGGAAAACCGAGCAAAGGGGTGTCTCCATTACAGAGATCACCAAATCCACCATATTAAGTGGCCCCTATGTCAAGATCCCGCTTTTTAATAAGGTTCATACAGAAGAAAGTCAACAATCACCCATCAATTTTCCCCTTAAAGGCTGTTTCACGTAAAAAATTTCACCATTACGTAATTCGGTCCATACCGCAAAAAGGGCTTTACCACTTATAAGTGCACAGCAGAATTGCGAATATATTTTTATTTTGCCACTAATACACGGCAAACTGGGCTTTAGAATATATCACTGTACCGCAGAACGGCAATTAGGCCCTCATTTTTTTCTACTTTTACACAACACAAAAGGCTTTTCAACAGATAAGTGCAACACAGAATGGTGAATATATTTTTATTTCGCCACTAATACACGGCAGACTGGGCTTTAGAATATATCACTGCACCGCACAACGGCAATTTGGCCCTAATTTTTTTCTACTTTTACACAACACAAAAGGCTTTTCAACAGATAAGTGCAATGCAGACCGGCAAATATATTTTTATTTCGCCACTAATACATGGCAAACTGGGCATTAGAATATATCACTACACCGCAGAACGGCAATTAGGCCCTACTTTTTTTCTACTTTTACACAACACAAAAGGCTTTTCAACAGATCAGTGCAACGCAGAACGGCGAATATATTTTTATTTTGCCACTAATACACGGCAAACTGGGCTTTAGAATATATCACCGCATCGCAGAATGGCACTTAGTCCCTAATTTCTTTCTACTTTTACACAACACAAAAGGCTTTTCAACAGATAAGCGCAACACAGAACGGGGAATATATTTTTATTTTGCCACTAATACACGGCAAACTGGGCTTTAGAATATATCACTGTGCCGCACAAGGGCAAATATATTTTTATTCATCCACTAATACACGGCAAAAAGGGCTGTACAGCATATAACTGCACCGCACAAGAGCAAATAACACATACTGTAGAAATATTTCCTTGTAATAAACCATGTTAATGGCTGTATCAAACAGCACTTGCACCCCAATAGCAAGAATGGTTTGCTGGAATGACAGAGCTGTATAATAGCTATTTGGATCCCCAGTCAGTGCACCAAGGTGAGGATTGTTCCTATTACCCAGTCTGTAACTTCCCCTACTTAACCCTGTCCTACATAAATTCTGTGGAACGATTCCTCCCTATCATTTCCTTGCACTTATAAATCGTTTTTTCACCACAATCAAGTCTTTCCTATCACTGTCCCTAGCGCCTGCAGACACGTCTCTCCCTGCACTAAGTACGCTGGTAAATGGCAGAAACTAAGATGGCTGCCGCTATTTATAGGGCTGTGACATCACAGGGCTGGCTGTCTGCTGATTGGCTGAATGCACATCAGTATGGGTGATCCCGCCTTCCCAGAGTTCCTTTCTCTATGTCCTCACACGTGCAGCAGCCATTTTAGGAAAAAATGTGATTCGTTACCACGAAGCGTGAGGAAATTCGGCTTCGGTGCGAATTTAATTTTTCAGATCAAATTCCACTTCGTCAGCTTCGATTCGCTCATCTCTAGATGTGACCACTGTGACCGGTGAAAAGCAGCAGCTCTCATGGGACCTCACAACTTATGGTCCAGCAGGGAACCTAAAACAGCAGGGACAGGACAAGCGATGTAAAAAAAAAACTTGAAAAGGTGAGTGGCACTCCCAGGCACTGATTAAGTTTCCAGCAAGGGGTAAAGGAGCCAGTAAAGGAAACCTTCAACCATGTGTTGCACACATTGTTCTTTTATTCCTGATAGTCTGATGGCCTTTGCAGCAGATTTATTACAGAAGTGTTCTGCAGCTCTTAAATTCATTAGAAAGGGGCTTGCAGAAGTGTGCTTGCCATAGTCTGAAAAATTTGTGCAACAAGTATGCCATATGTGAATTTACCCTATCTGTGTGACTGTATGAGAAATTTAGCAGCACATTTTGTTATCCGTGGATATCAAGTCAAAATTTGTGTTTTTCTTCCCTAACTGCTGCAGCATAAATTATTAGTGAAACGATTACAAAGAATTTTTTTATTTGGTGTCTTTGAATCCATGTGCAACGCAGCAACTCAGAGCACAACACTGGTCATAACTCAAGGTATCAGTTTAGCTTGGATTGCATATTTACCCCATTAGTGCCTCCAAAGGTACTTTTAGAGTGCTACAGCTATGCACAAACCGCCATAAAGGCATGCCACCGCCACTGGCACAGTAATAGTGCACTTCTGTACCTCACAGAGTAATAATGCCACTTGTTCTACCCCACAGGGTAATATAGACCACATGTTCGATCCTAATAAAATCAGATTGTTTAGTTAAAATAGTGATATAATAGTGCTCCCTTTAGAAAACACAATAGTAAAAAGGCCCACTTTTGTGCCCCAACATAATAATAATGCCCCACTTTGCTTCCTACAACATTTGTGACTCCTAGAACATAATAAAGGTGGGTATTTTTATTGTGTGGGGAGCAGAAACTTTTATTACTGTTTGGCAGCGGAAGGAGGCCTTATTAATAATACAACATTTCTTCCCCAGAGCAGTAACAGTCCCATCTTGGTGTTGCCTCATAGGTAACTGTGCCCTCTCACAGGTTATTGCATCACTTTACCTGTTATAGTGCCCCCTTCTAGTTTATAGTCCCCCTCATATGTTACAGTGCTCCCTCTTCATGTATCGTGCCAACCTCACAGAAAATAATAAATTTTCACTCACCTTACCCAATCGACTAAGGGGCTCAGTTGAGGCCTCAGTACTCAGCACTCTGGCGCAGGAGACACAATACAGTCACATCATTGCACCACCTGGTAGTGTAGGCAGTCCATGACTCCCTGCTCTGCCATCAGCATCCGGAGGACATGGATACTGTTGAGTGGCACTCCCACTGCCAGTTAAAGCATTTTAACTGAAGTCAGGGATCTAGGTTGGCATCCTGCATGTCTCTGTAACCCCTGGACGTCTGGCTTAAGTTCCCTAGTGGCACAAAAGAAAATGTTTTTTTAAAGTTATAAAATTTGTTATTAAACAAACACATATTAAAAGGCAAAAATATGCTCTTTTCCCATTTCTTACATAGAAAATATAAACGGTGAATGCCTAAAAAAAAAAAAAAAACATGACAAAATGATAGTTTTTTTGTTCCATTTCACCCCACAAGTATTTTTTTTTACATTTTCCCACAAAAAACATGCCCTTAAGGGCTCATGCACACGAACATGTGCCACATGTGCCGAGCATTGGGGACTGCAAATTGAGGTCCCCAATGCATGGGCACTGTCCGTGTGGCCTGCACTGATGGATGTAGACCCATTCAACTTGAATGGGTCTGTGATCCGTCCGCACAGCAAAAAAACAAAGCAAATAATTTTTTTACGGTGCAGAGGCATGGACTAAAATGCCACAGAAGCGCTCAGAAGTGCTTCAGTGGCCTTTGCTCCATGCATCTGCTCCGTATCAAGTGAATAGGTCCACATCCATGATACAGTGTGCACACGGCCGATGCCCATAAATTGCAGAACTGCTGTTTGCAGGCGGTAATACGGGCACGGCCCTTAGGCTTTTTCACACAAGCAAGTTTTCCATCCAGATGTGATGTGTGTATAAAACGAATAGCATCCAGACTGTATCCTGATCCATTTATTTCAATGGGTCAGTTTTCACGCATCATCTCTGTGTTCAGGAAAAATCATAACGTGTGAATGTGGCTGTATAAAAATGGAAGCCATGTTTACTAGGAGATGTAGAAAATTGCACTCAATCTGGCCAGAAAAAATGCACACACTGAATGCACACATAGAAAAAACGGATTGAACTTGAGTGCAAAACTATGTTTTTCCCTGAACAGATCCTGACACAATACATATTGCTTGTATGATAGAGGCCTTATGCTAAGTTGATGCAAAAAAAAAAATAAAAAAAAAAGGAACGTTATGGCTCTTGGAAGGCGGGTAAAAAAACAAGAATGAAAAAAATGTTAACTGTCATGTAACGCCATGGGAAAACATGGTAATGGATAATGATAAGATGTTTATGTGAGATACATTTTTCCGGCACTGTCATAGTTTGTGTATTACACATTAAATGATTTGCATTTCATTGCATGGAAAATAATAGACTGATTCGTCCACTTCAGGAAGTTCTCAATGATAAAATATCCTACCCAGATGGCACGTTTATGGACTGGGAATTTAAAATCTCCGTTATGTATGATATAGCTAAGGTAAGACTATGTATGCACACTCATGCTATAAATTATGATGTTCACTAACTTATGCTTTATGGATCGCAGATCAGGAGAGCACGAATTGCTGGTTACCCAGAACCAGCCAATTGAAAAAGGATATTGTACTGGCATCTGTTGGCTCTCAAGTAGCCATACATATAAGGCAATATCAATTGAAGTATCAATAAAATTGTTCAATGACAATGTGCAATGAACAAAATATTAAATTTACAAAAACAGCAATAAATAACAATAAAATTGCAAATGTGTGCACAACCCCAGTCCAGGAGTCTATTGTATGAAATAAATAGCCGCAGTGGATAGACCTTCGACAATACAACTTAGACTTGTCATTGTTTTTAGCAACAATCATTATCTTATAGAAAAAACAGCAAATGTCAATAGCTGTTGTATGAAGTATACAGTAGGTATTACTAAGTAAATAGTGAATTAAAAAGATGCCAATAGATAGGTATCAAAACTCCATAGATATACAGAAGAAACCATAAATATGGAGCAGTTCACTGAAGGGGGGACTGCTGAAAGGGGTTAATAACTACTGTGAAGGGGAGACTGCTGAAAGGGGTTAATAACCACTGCCAAAGGCCTTCCCGATGGTGATGGGGGAGTGGCTTCATGGGGTGGGGGAATGGCTTCACAGGGGAGTGGGACAGTGGGCATGTGCCCCGGATGTTTTCAGACCCTAGCAACGCCCCTAGTTGTCATTATACACTGCTTTTTTCCAGGGGTTACAACCACCCTACAATCCAGCAGCGGTGGCTGTGCTTGAACACTATAGGAAAAAGCACTGGCCTCTCTGGTGGCCGGGACCTTGGGGATGTGCATAGATATGCATGCGCAGTAGCTCCAATCCCAGCCACCTCATATCTGCGGTGCCGAGGTGGCCATAACTCCTGAATATGAGCAGTGAATAATGTGATGGAAAAATGAATGAAGCCAGCAAAGGAGGCAGCATGGACAAACATATTACATTAGTAAGTGCCTTGTGTTAACTTTGTCTACATGATATACACCATTTGCTGGAGTGGAACAGCCCCTATAATGACAAATCAGTGCATATTCTGCTTCAATATAGCAAGTGTTTTTGTTACCAAAATAATTTCTCTATTACAGGGTATGTCCTATCTACACTCAAGTAAAGCTGAGGTCCATGGCAGACTTAAGTCAACAAACTGTGTAGTTGATAGTCGTATGGTAGTGAAAATCACTGACTTTATTTGTAATTCCATTATGAGTCCTAAGAAAGGTAAGTGTGAATATCATGTCATAGACATTTTTTATAGCAAATAAATCTGTTTATATCAATCGTCCAAAGTATAAGTCTAACTTTTTTAGGTCTAAAATTTTGAAATAATTCATTTCAAAATTATACTAAGCCAACTTTATAGATTTGCAGAACAGCATTGGAAGAAACCCTTCTACATAGAAATACGCACTTCTCAATTTCACATCTTCAATCACTTTTGCTAAACAGCAGTGCTTTGCTAGTGCCGTATCTTCTGTTCCACAACTCCAGACAACTATCACTTATTCACTTCTAACTCCCTACTGCATGACTTCGACATCTCTCATCTTATATGCCACATATTTTAACCCTTGCAGGTTGCCACTTCAGTAGCCAATGACATTTCAGATATGTACTTGCTGCCAAGGGCTATATCTTAGGCTATATATCAGCTAAGAATCTAAGTTTTAGTCAGTGGTTAGTTAGTATTGCTGCCTACCAGTGCTGGGGTGCTTTGTTGAAAATTAACCAAAGACAACATCTACATGGAACCAGTATGTTTCTCCCATGTTTGCATGGGTTTCCTCTGG